>SJYA01014473.1:10435-20899 GCA_006410615.1 Neotragus moschatus
TCTATCACACAATAAGTAACATTCAGTATCTGGCATCTAGTCAGAAGTTACCTGACATGCAAAGGAGGGAAATACAACCCATAAGGAAGATAAATAAATCCACTTGAAACTGACCAAGAAATGATACAGATGATATAATGAATAGACATCACAAAACAAATGTTGCATATTCTATTTTTATATGCTCAAGAAGTTAGTGGGAGATTAAAAATTTAGGTTAAGATAAGGAATATGGTTTTAAAAAATAAAAATTGAACTGATAGAAACAAAAACTGTAATATCTGAAATGAAAACTAACTGGATGAAACTAATAACAGACTGCATATTGCAGAAGATAGGACTAAAGAACTCGGAGAAAGAGCAAAAGAAATAAAATTCAAAAAGAAAATACTAATATAATAATAAAAAAAATGGATAGAAGACATCTGTTTCCAGACAGGATGGGATAAGAGAGGTTGGATCTACCACCCAGCCACATGAAGCAAGTTTTAAAATTTATTTATTTATGTATTTATTTTTGGCTCTTCTGGTCTTTGTCACTACAGGCAGGTTTTCTCTAGTTGTAGCAAGTAGGAGCTACTCTTCACTTGTGTTTTTTGCCTAAAGAAGTTTCTTTAGCACTTTTTGTAAAACTGGTTGAGTGGTGCTGAATTCTCTTAACTTTTGCTTGTCTGGAAAGCTTTTGATTTCCCTAACAAATCTTATTGAGAGTCTTGCTGGGTAGAGTATCCTTGGTGTAGGTTCTTCCTTTTCATCACTTGGACATATCTTGCCATTACCTTCTGGCTTGTAGAGTTTCTGTTGACAAATCAGCTGAAAACCTTATGGGATTTCCCTGGAACTCCCTGTGCTTCCTGGACTTGGTTGACTCTTTCTTTGTCCATGGTGGGGAAGTTTTCAGTTATTATCTGTTCAAATATTTTCTTGGGCACTTTCTCTCTCTCTTCTTCTGGGGCACCTATAATGTGAATGTTAGTGTGTTTACTGTTGTCCCAGAGGTCTCTTATGCTATCTTTATTCCTTTTCATTCTTTATTCTATGTTCTTTTTTGCATCAGTGATTTCCATCATTCTGTATTCACGACCTCTTCTATTCTTCTGCCTCAATTATTTGGCTATTGATTTCTTCTAGTGTATTGTTCATCTCTGTTTGTTTATTCTTTAGTTCTAACTATTTGGCAAACATTTCTTGCATTTTCTCCATTCTTTTTCTGAGATCCTGGATCACTATCATTTTTTCTGAATTCTTTATCTGGAAGTTTGCCTATCTCCACTTCATCTAGTTGTTTTCCTGGTGATGTATATTGTTCCTTCACCTGGGACATAATACTATTTCTTTTCATTTTTGGTTCATTTTCTGTGATTATTGTATTAGTTCTGGAGACTGTGAGATTATAGTTCTTGTTTCTTCTATCTGCCCTCTGATAGATAAGGATAAGAGGTTTGTGCAAGCTCCCTGGTGGGAGGGACTGGCTGTGGGGAAAACTGGGTCTTGCTCAGGTGGTCAGGGCCATGCTCAATAAAACTTTAATCCTATTGTGTGCTGATGGGTGGGTCTGCACTCCCTACTTACCAGTTGTTTGGCCTGAGGTGGGTCGTCCACCTGGCAGGTATAGAATTTGATTTTATCATGATTGTACCTCCTACAATCTCCTTGTAGTTTCCCCTTCATCCTTGGATGTGGAGTTTTGTTTCTTTTTTTTTTTTTTTTCCAGTGGGTTCCAGTGTCTTCCTGTCTATAGTTGTTCAACAGCTAGTTGTGATTTTGGTGATCTAGCTGGAGAAGATGAACACACGTCCTTCTATTCCACCATCTTGAACCAATCTCACAGGAGCTACTCTTCTCTGCGGTGCACTGT
Organism: Neotragus moschatus; assembly: GCA_006410615.1. NCBI lineage: Eukaryota > Metazoa > Chordata > Mammalia > Artiodactyla > Bovidae > Neotragus > Neotragus moschatus. Next base: position 12,294 of record SJYA01014473.1, read on the forward strand.
CTTCTCATCCACAATGGCTTCCCTTGTTGCAGAGCACAGGCTCCAGATGCATGGGCCTCAGTAGTTGCAACATGTGGGTCCTGGAGTGCGGGCTCAGTAGTTGTGGTTCATGGGCTTAGATGCTCCACTGTATGTGGAATCTTCCCAGACCAACTAAAAGAAACACATCAAAGTGTGTTAACTGAAAAGAACTTATCAGAATACATGAAAAATTTCCAAAATAAAATAAGAAAACAAATACCCAAAAACAAAATGGGAAGAAGATGTGAACAGATATTTCACCAAAGAGGATATATGGGTAGTAAATAAGCACATTAAAAATAGCCTCAGTATCATTAGTGATTAGAGAAATGCAAGTAAATTCACAGAAAATACAACCTTAAGGTTGTTAGCAAAATGGTTAAAATTTAAAATATTGACCATATCATGTGTTTGCAAGGATGTGGAAGAAATGAAACTCAAGTAAACTCTTACAGCAATCTAAAATGATACAACTACTTTGGAGAACTTTTGGTAGGGTTCTTTTCCTTTTTTTTTTTTTGGTTAAAGATATGTTTGTCACATGATCTAATCATTCATTTCACTCCTAGGTAAATATACAAGGGAAATTAAAACATATATTCAACATATATTCATAAAACAAGACTTGTATGCCAATGTTTGTGGTTCTTTAATTTGTAATAGACAAAAAGTTAAAACGAGACAAATTTGCATCAACAGATAATTAAATTGTGGGTCATCAACCTATGAAATAATAGTCAACAATAAAAATAAATGAACTATAGGAACACACACCAACATAGATGATTTTCAAGATAATTATTGTGTGTGAAAAGTCCAGACAGAGGACATAAAGTAAATATTGTTTGGCACAACTAATATAAAATTTGAGAAACTGAAAACTAATTTATAAAAACAGAAGACACATTGTGCTTGCATGAGGGATGGGTGTGGGGTGCAAGGAGATTTAGGTAGGAAATGAGAAAATGTTTGGAAGGGTTGGATGTGTTTAATAACTTGATTTTGGTCACAGTTTCAAGAGTGTATACAAGTACTGAAATTTATAAAATTATATACTCCATGTATGTACCATTTTTGTAGTTGCTTACAACTAAATAAAGCTGTTATTTAAAATAACATGGGGAGTTCATATTTGCCAGACAACATCCATCTCCATATATAGTTAATGCTCTGAAATAAATCTCTCTGTGGAACAGAACTGAAATAAAAGCCCAAGAGAGTAAATGGTGCTAAATCCACAAATCTTCTAAACTAAGTCCCTAAAAGAGGCAAAAGCAATGAAGTTACAATTTTGTTGAGTAATAGGGATTAAAATTTGTCCCCTGTGAAGAATGAAACCAGAACAATCTTCAAATTAAAAACTAACTGTGAAGTGAGTGTCTCCTTCTTATAAAGAGGGTCAAACACTATCTATGTTATAAATTATATAAAGTTGTTTGCTTGGAGAGGAATGAGGAAAAAGACACAGCTACTTAGTCAGAACTGGATCTGGCTCCTAAAATTGGTGACCAGATCTGCAATATATAGAATATAAAACTGTAGTAGGAGACATTAACCTTAATATAAAAATAGATTCTTAATAAAGGTGTTTCAGCCATACTTAAAACTACAATGGAAGGAGGAATAAGATAAAATTGTGCAAAGCCAGGTTTCCACAGACGATGAGTATATAAAACAAGAAGTTGAACAGCATAAGAAAAAAGATGTTAAGAAAGCTACAAAAATCAATAGTTATGAAATTAATTCATCAGAGATTAAATAAAAGCAATCAGTTCAGTCGCTCAGTCATGTCCAACTCTTTCCAACCCCATGAATTGTAGCACACCAGGCCTCCTTGTCCATCACCAACTCCCGGAGTTCACTCAAACTCACGTCCATCGGGTCAGTGATGCCATCCAGCCATCTCATCCTCTGTCATCCCCTTCTCCTCCTGCCTCCAATCTCTCCCAGCATCATAGTCTTTTCCAATGAATCAACTCGTCTCATGAGGTGGCCAAAGTACTGGAGCTTCAGTTTTAGCATCATTCCTTCCAAAGAACACCCAGGGCCAATCTCCTTTAGAATGGACTGGTTGAATCTCCTTGCAGCCCAAGAGACTCTCAAGAGTCATCTCCAACACCACTGTTGAAAAGCATCAATTCTTCGCCGCTCAGCTTTCTTCACAGTCCAATTCTCATATCCATACATGNTTTTAGCATCATTCCTTCCAAAGAACACCCAGGGCCAATCTCCTTTAGAATGGACTGGTTGAATCTCCTTGCAGCCCAAGAGACTCTCAAGAGTCATCTCCAACACCACTGTTGAAAAGCATCAATTCTTCGCCGCTCAGCTTTCTTCACAGTCCAATTCTCATATCCATACATGACCACAGGAAAAACCACAGCCTTGACTAGACAGACCTTTGTTGGCAAAGTAGTGTCTCTGCTTTTGAATATGCCATCTAGGTTGGTCATAACGTTCCTTCCAAAGAGTAAGCATCTTTTAATTTCATGGCTGCAATCACCATCTGCAGTGATTTTGGAGCCCCCAAAAATAAAGTCTGACACTGTTTCCACTATTTCCCCATCTATTTCCCATGAAGTGATGAGACCAGATGCCATGATCTTCGTTTTCTGAATGTTGAGCTTTAAGCCAACTTTTTCACTTTCCTCTTTCACTTTCATCAAAAGGCTCTTTAGTTCTTCACTTTCTACCAGAAGGCTGGTGTCATCTGCATATCTGAGGTTATTGACATTTCTCCCAGCAATCTTGATTCCAGCTTGTGCTTCTTCCAGTCCAGCAATTCTCATGATGTACTCTGCATATAAGTTAAACAAGCAGAGTGACAATATACAGCCTTGACGTACTCCTCTTCTTACTTGAAACCAGTCTTTTGTTCCATGTCCAGTTCTAACTGTTGCTTCCTGACCTGCATACAGATTTCTCAAGAGGCAGGTCAGGTGATCTGGTATTCCCATCTCTCTCAGAATTTTNTTCCAGCTTGTGCTTCTTCCAGTCCAGCAATTCTCATGATGTACTCTGCATATAAGTTAAACAAGCAGAGTGACAATATACAGCCTTGACGTACTCCTCTTCTTGTTTGGAAGCAGTCTGCTGTTCCATGTCCAGTTCAAACTGTTGCTTCCTGACCTGCATATAGGTTTCTCAAGAGGCAGGTCAGGTGTTCTGGCATTCCCATCTCTTTCAGAATTTTCCACAGTTGATTGTGATCCACACAGTCAAAGGCTTTGGTATAGTCAATAAAGCAGAAAAAGATATTTTTCTGAAACTCTCTTGCTTTTTCAAATAAAAGCAATAGATTCAATTAAAATGACTTTAAAATTACAGTTAATATCCTCACATAAAGGAAGAAATGCTATTCTTCAAACACACACATGCAAAACATTATGAAATAACAAGAAAGAGAATTGTTTCTTTAAAAAGCAATACAAAAATCCTGGATGTGAAAGATATACAGCTAACTCTTAGAGATGACACAAAGAGTAGTGGGATACAATTAATACTGAAGAATCCACCAAAAACACATCACAGATGAATATTTATTTTTACTTTATATTTCATTAACAATGTTGTATTGCTTTCAGGTGTATGGCAAAGTGATTCAGTTATCCATATAAGTGTATCTATTCTTTTTAAATTTCATTTTTCCCATTTAGGTTATTACAGGATACTGAGCAGAGTTCTCACTGCTGTACAGTTGGTCCTCGCTGGTTATTTAATTTAAATATAGCAGTGTGTTCATTTCAGTCCCAAACTCCCAGTCTATCCCTTTCTGCTATCATTCCCCTCTGGTAACCATAAATTCATTCTCTAAGTCCATCAGTCTGTTTCTGTATTGTAAATGAGTTCATTTGTATTATTTTTATAGATTCCACATATAAGCAATATTATATGATATTTGTCTTTCTCTATATGACTTACCCCACTTGGTATGATAATCTCCATGTTCATCCATGTTGCTGCAAATGGCATTATTTTATTCTTTTTAAAGGCTGAGTAATATTCCATTGTACATATGTACCANCTGTATTGTAAATGAGTTCATTTGTATTATTTTTATAGATTCCACATATAAGCAATATTATATGATATTTGTCTTTCTCTATATGACTTACCCCACTTGGTATGATAATCTCCATGTTCATCCATGTTGCTGCAAATGGCATTATTTTATTCTTTTTAAAGGCTGAGTAATATTCCATTGTACATATGTACCACTTCTTTATTCATTTCTCTGTCAAGAGACATTTAAGTTGATTCCATTTCTTGGCTATTGTAAACAGTGTCTCAGTGAACACTGGGATGCATGTATCTTTTCAAACCATGTTTTTCTCTGGATATATATCCAGGAGTAGGATTACTGGATCATATGGTAGCTCTATTTTTAGTTTTCTAAGGAACCTCCATACTGTTCTCCATAATGGCTATACCAAAAAGAAATATTTTAAATTAAAGTGTAATTTTAAAAAGCAGCATTACTATACCTAAAAATACAAATATTTAATTAGTATTTTTGTACGACTATTCCACTTTTTCACCTTATTGAGTTTGGCAGTATAGTTCTATTAAAAGAGAGGTTTTGTTGTTAAAAAAAAAGACAGCAAATTCAAAAGATATGGAGAATAAATTGACAGGCTCCAACATAGATCTCAGAACTGTAGAGAAAGAATGGTGGAAAAGTTAAGTTAAAGAACAAATATCTGATAATTTCTTTTATATTTGAGAAAAGCCATGAGTTCTCAGATTAAACATACAAAAGTATAAACCAAGATAAAATATATTAATACCAAAACCTTTTGTACATTTTTAGGGAGTTCAGGGCTTCCCTGGTGGCTCAGTTGTAAAGAATCTGCTTGCAGTGAAGGAGTCTCAGGAGATGCAGCTTCAATCCCTGGGTAGGGAAGATCCTCTAGAGGAGGCCATGGCAACTCATTCCAGTATTCTTACCTGGAGAATCCCGTGGACAGAGGAAGGAGCCTGGGGGGCTATGGTCCATAGGGTCACAAAGAGTAGGCGTGATTGAAGTGACAGCACACACACAGGGAGTTCTTCAGCATGCTAATGATTAGACCATTGACTCATCTTGAAAAGATCCTCAAAATGAGACAGTACAGTAATTAAAGATCTTGTCTTTTCACTTTATGTGTGATTTTGATTAACAGATTTTAATTTAATATAGCCAGATTTACCAACATTTCCTCTTAAGGTGAGCACTTCTTTTCATCTTGCAAGAGAAAATTTTTAACCCTCTTTCAGATATGTTTTACTTCCTTAATGTGAAGATGCAGATTTTCATCAGTTTTAGAAAATTCACACCCATTATCTCTTTAAATATTGTCTCTCATTTTTATTGTGGTCTTATATAAAACTCCAGAAAATGGTCTGCTAGATTTTCTTGTTCTATTTTCATATATTTATTTGTTTTATTTTGCTCTTTTACCCTTCAACTTTGTCTAATATGCTATTTGTCTATTTAATAAGATATCTTAAATTTTAGATATTAAGATTCTTTTAATATCTAGAAGCTTCATTTGTTTCTTTTTTTTAAATTTCTGATAGTTTTTTTTTGTCTTAAGCTCATAAAAATTCTTTTATATCTGGTACCTGACAACTTCACCACTTCACCATCTTCACTCTTTCGTGATCAAAATCAGTTTTGTGTGTGTGTGTGTGTGTGTGTGTGTGTGTTGTTGCTTTATCTTCTGTCACTCATAGTCACATAGGTATGATTTCTTGACCAAATTCATACAACAAATGAATGGCAGAGTCAGGATTTAAATCCAGGCATGTCTGTCCCATCATCTGAGTTGAAGCATTTGCTTGTGAAGGCAGATATATTTCCTTTTGAGTCTTTGCTTATAAGGGCTAATATGACTATTAATTATATCATAACCCTCTGATTTTTATTTATTTGGTATCTGTGAGAGGCCTAAAGGCCTAAAGTGAGGACAGTTCTCTTTATACTAATAAGTCAAGAGATACATGTGAGTCAGACCACAATAGGCCATTTGGAGGGTTTTTATCTTACAGATTACTTTCTCATTTAATTGCTGCTCCAAATTGTAGTGACCTTTTAGTGTTGGAATGTAAGTCGATCTTAATTTCAGTTGACCAGATCTTGATTCCAGACTACTGAGGGTCCAGCTTCCAACTGCCAACATCCTGGAAGCTCTAAGCCAAGTTCATTTGTGTCTTTTCTCATTAATTTATTTTCTTTGGGGTAAGATGTCCTTGACGACTTCTCCAATCTTTTATTACATGATTACTGATTCAGTGAGTATGNTCTTAATTTCAGTTGACCAGATCTTGATTCCAGACTACTGAGGGTCCAGCTTCCAACTGCCAACATCCTGGAAGCTCTAAGCCAAGTTCATTTGTGTCTTTTCTCATTAATTTATTTTCTTTGGGGTAAGATGTCCTTGACGACTTCTCCAATCTTTTATTACATGATTACTGATTCAGTGAGTATGTTATGTTATCACTAGTGTTAGAATGGGATGATACTAAGATCAGAACTTTATGCAGGTCTTTAAATTATAATAACATTTTGAAGTATATACATACAGAAGGAAAGACTGTAATTGAAGAAGTCAGTTAAATTTTGTTTATTAAGTACACATCATGCCAGGTATTGTTTTAAGGAATTTTTATGTGTAATTTCACTTATGCCTTCATCCTCTCCTGTGAGATAGATAAGCAGGTGTCTTTAACAATTCCCACATGAATTAATAAAACACTTACAAGGACCGATTTCTTAAACAAGTTCATACAACACATGAGTGGCAGAGTCAGGATTTAAAATCTAGGCATGTCTTTCCCATCATCTGAATTGAAGCATTTGCTTGTGAAGGCAGATATATTTCCTTCTGAGTCTTTGCTTATAAGAGCTACTATGACTATTAATTATATCATAACCCTCCGATCCTTCATTACTCAGTTGTTTAATGGGCTTAATCCTTACCTCATAGGATTGATGTGAGAAATAAAATGTTAAATTAATATGGTCTTTGACACACAATAAGGGCTAAGCAAATATTAGTTATTATTATTATTTTCTGCCCTATATCTTCTTTTCTCTCCAGCAATATACAATGGAATCCAAAGTGTTTTCATCATAGGAATTAGAAACAGCAAATAAATGTCTTTAGCGCAAAACATTTTACAAAGTTCTAGGATCATATTCAACTAATTCTTTTGACATCTGCCCCTAAATGTTGGTCTAACCCTAATCTTCCCGCAAATACCACCTCCTGTGTTCTTCACTGCAGATGGTGACTGCAGCCATGAAATTAAAAGATATCGGCTCTTTGGAAGAAAAGCTGTGACAAATCTAGACAGCATATTAAAAAGCAGAGACATTACTTTGCCAGCAAAGGTCTGTCTAGCCAAAGCTATGATTTTTCCAGTAGTCATGTATAGATTGTGAGAGTTAGACCAAAAGGAAAGCGCTGGAGAATTTATACATTTGAACTGTGGTGTTGGAGAAGACTCTTGAGAGTCCCTTGGATTCAAGGTGATCAAGCCAGTCACTCCTAAAGGAAGTCAGTCCTGAATATTCTTTGGAAGGACTGATGCTGAATCTGAAACTCCAATACTTTGGCCACCCGAGGCAAAGAACTGACTCATTGGAAAGGACCCTGATTCTAGGAAAGATTGAAGGCAGGAGGAGAAAGGGATAACAGAGGATGAGATGGTTGGATGGCATCACCAACTCGATGGACATGAGCTTGAGCAAGCTCTGGGAGCTGGTGATGAACAGGGAAGCCTGCTGTGCTGCAGTTCATGGGGTTGTGAAGAGTCAGACACGACTGAGCAACTGAACTGAACTGAACTCCTTTGTTCTCAGTGAAAATCATTACCCACCCTCATTGCTGAGCAAGTAATCTAGAAGTCCATCCCTACTAACACTCTTCCATTCAAACCATTTTTCTTTAATTTTATTTATTTTGTATTGAAGGATAATTGTTTTATACAATTTTGTTATTTTCTGTCAAACCTCAACATGAATCAGCCAAACGTATACATATATCCCCTCCTTTTTGAACCTGCCTTCTGTCTCCCTACCCATCCTACCCCTCTAGGTTGATACAGAGCCCCTGTTTGACTTTTCTGAGCCATACAGCAAATTCCTGTTGTCTATCTATTTTACGTATTGTAATATGTTTCCATGTTACCCTTTCCATACATCTCACCCTCTCCTTCCCTCTCCCCATGTCCTTAAGTCTGTTTTCTATGTATGTTTCTCCACTGTTGCCCTGTAAATAAGTTCTTCACTACCATTTTTCTAGATTCTGTATATATGTGATAGAACACAATATTTATCTTTCTCCTTCTGACTTACTTCACTCTGTAAAATAGGTTCTAGGTTCATCAACCTCATTAGAACTGATGTAAATGTATTTCTTTTTATGGCTGAGTAATATTCCATTGTGTATATGTACCACAACTTCTTTATCCATTCATTTGTCAATGGACATCTAGGTTGCTTCCTTGTTCTAAGCTATTGTAAATAGTGATGCAATGAACAATGGGATACATGTGTCTTTTTCAATTTTGATTTCCTCAGGGTATATGCCTAGGAGTGG
>SJYA01014474.1:0-10399 GCA_006410615.1 Neotragus moschatus
CCCAGATTAACTGTAGCCTTGTGGGTCTTGAGGAAACAAGATCCACTGATTGTCAAAACTAGATACTTTGGAAGCTTGCCTCTCAAGTGAAAGTGATGTCGCTCAGTCGTGTCCGACTCTTTGCGACCCCACGGACTGTAGCCTGCCAGGCTCTTCTGTCCATGGGATTTTCCATGCAATAGTACTGGAGTGGAATGCCATAAAATGTAGGATGTCAGATGTGGAGTTCAAAGCCTTTGTCCCACAGGGAGAAGCTCAGGTGTGCCAGTCCACTTCTGATTGTGGGTGCTGTGCTTCTGATGGTGAGACTGTGTCTCGGCTTCCCCCTACCTGCTTTGATGTGGTTTTCTCATTTCCCTGATATGTAGCAACCACTTTTTGTGGCTCTTTCAAAGGAAATTGTTCTGTATATAGCTGTGGATGCAGTGTGTCCATGGGACACAGGATCCACTAACATCATCATTTTGAACTGGGTCTCTCCTTCCTTGAAAGTCGCTCAGTTGTGTCTGACTCTTTGTGACCCCATGGACTGTAGATCATGGAATTCTCCAGGTTGTAATACTGGAGTGGGTAGCCTTTCCCTTCTCCAGGGAATCTCCCCAACCCAGGGATTGAACCCAGGTCCCCCATATTACAGGCGGATTCTTTACCAGCTGTGAGCCATAAGGGAAACCCAGATGTCTCCTTACTCAATGTTGATTGATTTTATTAAGATCTGGAAGCTTAATCAAATCCAAGTCATGGGGCTGAGGGCAAGATTACAGATGTTCTCTACTTCCTTCTACATCACATCAGGAGGCATGTCTGGTTCTTTTTGTGACCAGTGAGTTCAGGTATTATCAGGTTGGCCCATCATTATAAAAGTCCCTCTTTGCTTAGATCTATGATTTCATTAGAAGGTATAAAATGGCTTGACTTCTCTCATTTCTTCTGCACTTTCTACCTGGAATTATTCTATAGGGCCTTTTCTCAACTGTCAGGTTATCCTGAAATGCAGTCACACTGGTAGGATAACTGCCTGATTCTCTTTATCAGTTTCTATTGCTTTAAAAATATTCCTATTGTATTAAAAGCAAAATAGTCTATTGCTTTCCTTTTATGCCTTGAAAAACATAAGTATCTGTATCCTGGCTTTTCTTCCCATAAATATCTCACAAATTTAAAACACTCAATACTTTCAATTACAGAATCCCAAATGCTAAACAAGCATGAAATGCCAAAAGGATACTACTTTTTTTAAGTGGGAGAAAAACAAAGACCTGTGTGCCTTGCTTGTTGACTTTTTTTTCCCCCAAGAAACATGAATTGATTTAAAAATATTTATTTTGTATCTGCTTATTCCATCCACTGAGGTGCTAGGGACATGCCAATAAAACAGGTCAATAAATACAGATTTTAAAGTATTTTTGAGGCTAGAGTTGGGGTCACACTATTAAATAGGCCAACTGCCTATTTCCATATGGCCTTGAGCCCAGGATAGTGTTTATATTTTAGAGGGTTGAAGGAAAAATGCCAGAAAGACCAGCCCACATTGCTTAAAAGTTCATCTTCCACCTTCTACAGAGAAAGCTTGCCAACCTCTGCTATAAAGCAGCACGTATGAAAGTACCTCCGAGTTAAAGGCTCATCTGTTAAGTTGCTGCAGGAGGGAAACGTCAGGTCCTGGAACGGAGTGCTAAGAAGAGATCTTTTGCTTCATGCAGCAAAGACTTCACAAATGAGCCAAAAAAAAAAAAAGTGAGAGTGAGTTTGAGGGATGCACACTCCACTGGCAGAACCTCTTCAGAAAGTGAGACTGGACTCATGCCATGGGGTTGCCGCTTTTTATGGGCTGACTAATTTCATAGGCTAATGGCTGGGAGGAATACTCTCGCTATTTCAGGGAAGGATGGGACTTTTCCAGAAACTGGGCCACTGCCCACTCTTCCCATCTGAGTGATTCTACTACAATGAAAGTATAAGCTAAATGTCAATGACCAGATTATTCTTGAAGTCATCTTGGTTTCAGCCAGTTCTAGCCTGTTCAACATGCTAATAAATAGCTGTGCCCTCCTTCACTGTCCAGAGATTTTGTCCTGTCCCTTCCCCTCCTGGTTCAAAATAAACAGGTATGGACTAGAGCTTAAATAACAAACTTCTCACAATTCTGGAGGCTAGAAGTTTAAGGTCAAGGTGCTGCCAGGGGTGGCTTCTGGTAAGGCATCTTCTCCCAACTTGCAGACAGCTGCCCGTGTCCCCATGTGGCCTCTCCTCTGTGCCCATGAACTCCTGGTCTCTCCTTAAGGCCCACTCCTATGACTTCATTTAACCTTAATTATTCCAATCTCCAAGTACAGTCACATATTGGGTTAAGCGTCAATCTGTGAAATTTCCTTTAGTGGGCTGAGGAAGATAAAATTCAGCCTGAAATATAAATACTAAATCCAAGGATAACTGAGTGTAGTGTCTGCACTGAGGACCCTACCACTAACTCTGAGGGACCATGTGTGCTAAGCGGTTTGCTCCTGAAGTCCACAAACTACCTTACATGCAGAGAAGTCGTATTTGTTGAATCAATGAATCGTGATGAGGCCAGAGTAATGCACATGAAAAGTCACAGATGAATATAAGAAATGCTAATTTAAATGTCATAGATTAAAATACTATAGTAATTCTAAGGAGAAAGTAATAATGAAGGGAAGTTTTTTTCTTCTTCCTTTTTAAATGAAATATCTACCTATGCTTAGAATTATCTGCATGTAAGAAGACTTCACTGGCGTAAGGATATTTACAACGTAAGAGTCAAAACCTGACTGAAAATGTGTTATGCAGGGTGTAGACAGATTCTGGAGAGTCAACAGAAGCTGAGGTCTGGAGCCTTAAAATTGTACATTAAGGCCTGAACAGAAAAAATAGTTCATAATCATGGCAGAAAAGACAATGCTACATTAGTTCATTTTTTCTGAGATAGAGAAACAGAATAATATTTGTTCTGGCAACAGTGTGCTCATCAAGAAAAGAGTAACATTTCAAAGAATTTTTAAGTAGTGAAATTCAGAGAAACATACCTCAAATTGCCAGTGAAAGACCAGCTAACACAGAATGGTTCTAATAAAACCCAGGTCTGTGGGTTTTTTGTTTGGAGGAGGGCAGGAGTACAGTTTATATGACAATGCTACCTGTTTGCTGGCGTAAGAATTTGTGTTGTCCTAAGGTAGGCTGCATGCAGTCCATGGGGTCGCTATGAGTCGGACACGACCGAGTGACTTCACTTTCACTTTTCACTTTCATGCACTGGAGAAGGAAATGGCAGTTTACTCCAATCTTCTTGCCTGGAGAATCCCAGGGACAGGGGAGCCTGGTGGGCTGCCATGTATGGGGTCGCACAGAGTTGGACACGACTGAAGTGACTCAGCAGCAGCAGCAGCAGCAAGGTGTGAATTAGCTCAAAGCTAAAAAGACTGAAGGGCAGTGATAACCCCTACTTCATTTAGAGAAAAATCTGATGAAAACTTCAGTGATTTGGTGTTCAGGTTAAGGATTTTAATTTATCAACATCTGAGTTTGTCTTTCAAAGATTATTACTAGGAATTGAACAATTTACATCAAATTACAGTCCCTTAAACAATGTGAGGTAGCCTTATATTTAGAGAACTGAGGCCATGCATGGTGTTTAGGTTTAGATTATCAGAGGCTAATGCAGTTCTGTAGTTCTTCCTTTTTTAACCCACCAGAGCAATATTCTACATGTGTATGTGAAAGTCGCTCAGTCGTGTCCAACTCTTTTGCGACACCATTGACTATACAGTCCATGGAACTCTCCAGGTCAAAATACTGAGTGGGTAGCCATTCCCTTCTCCATGGGATCTTCCCAATTGGGATCTAACCCAGGTCTCCTGCACTGCAGGCAGATTCTTTACCAACTGAGCCACCAGGGAAGCCCTAATAATTCTACATAAACAACATCAGAAACATAACTAGATTTATTTTTAAGCTGTTTTACAAATCTTTTATTTGTTTCAACAAGAGAATGGTTACCAGAAGGTTTTGTTTTTTTTAAATTATCTATTTGAACAACTACTTTGAGTCACTACTTTTATTCTTTACTGTCTTTATTTTCCAAGTTTTGGCCCCCAAACTTGGCAAACATCATGGAGATTTGTACAAACATGCATATACATATATACACACGCACTTAAACTTAAAGCCTCAGTTCCTCATTAAACCTTGTGCTCAGGCTCCTGTTAAGAAGAGGTAAGATGGTGAGAAGCTAAAAACCAGGGAAAATATGAATGAATCCCAATTGATAACTTTCTTGTTACGAATTAAAGCAGACATTTTAAGGCAAAATCTAACATCTTGCTAAAACTTCCACTAAACTACAGACTTGGATACTTACAAGCAAATAAATAAAAACCCACCTTACACACATCAATATGGTTTAATGACAAGCTAGCTGAGGAGCTGCATTTTGTTATTTCAGGTAACTTTCTATTAGGATCAGTTAATATTTTAGTGATTAATATTTCAGGTGTTGAAAACTAACTTCAAGCGGAATTCTCCAGGTTCTTGTCTTTAAATTACAAATCCATCACAGTCATACTCAAGTTATTAATTTAAAAAACATTTAATGTTTCGTAACTGAGTAAATATAATTACTGTACTCTGGGTCGTTTGATTTTATTTTTTTCTGTAGGAGCTTTCCTCTTTTGTGAGAATCCAGGCCCAGGTTCCTTTTTATTCTGAAGAAATGAAGCAGCTTCTGGTAGACAGTAATTTTCTATTTGAGGAGGGGATTCCTATAAAAGAGAGGAAAAACCCAACATTGTTAATTTCCTCCCCCCCCCCAGATTTCAAACTGTTAATAAGGTAATAGATTCCTCTACTCTGCTTTATAATCAAAAACGTTAAACATCAATCTTCCAAGATAGCTACTTAGCACTTGTCACCCTTAATGAACAGATCCCACGTAACAAAAGTTCACCTTTTATCAGAAAAATGAGTTTACAGCTCAGGCAGAGGGAGGCTAGCTCAGATCTTAATGGATTAAATATAGATTAAAAACAGAATACAGAAAACATAAAATACAATTAAAGCTATCATTTAAGTGCGATGTTATATTTACTGCAAGTTTCTGAAAACCTTAAAATTTTTTTTCAATAAACATGTGAGATAGGTTTTTTATTCTCCATTTTACAGATAAAAAAGGTTAAATGACACAGTGTTATATAACTAGCAGGTGGCAAAGCCGAAATTCATGTACGTCTCCACCTGACTCCAAAATCCTTTGCATTTTTCTTCCACACAACCATATTCCAACATAAAAAAAACCCAGCTATTATAAGTACAAACTTATTCCTGGCAACATGGTAGACCAGAGAACACAAGGAATCACCACCACAATGGGTAAATGCCTTTCAATCCATCTCCTCCAAAGTTTAACAAGTATAACTTCCAACCAGAACATACTAAAAGCAACTACTCTAAGATACTGTAGAAGAAACAATCAGCAAATACCAAAGGGGGGCTGACCTCGGGAAAGAAAGGAATGAATGGGGTGAATCCTCCTTTTCATTTTTTACAGCTTTTAGTCAGGGGAGATGCCCCTGTCTGTGTCATGATTACTGGCTAAAACAGAAAATTTTGAAGAGCCACAGGACAGAATGGCACCATAGCACTAGAAAATGAGGTAGGACATTCCAGAAAATCTGAGGGGAGCTCCAACTCTGTATTATAAACATTGACCAAATTCTTACTTGATCCCTAAATCATGTCTGTTAGAGACTCAAGGTAAGGCCCCAAGAACCCAACTGAGATCTGAGCTGCAACTTACTGTGTAACATCAGCCAACCAAACTGCCTACTGTCTTTAAGGACTGAAAGGCTTAATATACTAGCGATGTCAAACACTTAAATTGACCTGTAGGTTTAATGTAATTCCTATTAAAATCATATTGGGAACTCATGTACACTTGAGATGAAAAAATAAATAAATAAAATAAATAAATTTTAAAAAATAAAATAAAATTGAACTAATACTCATCCTAAAAAATAAAATAAAATAAAATAAAATCATAGCAAGGTGTTTCTATAGACAAACAAGCTTATTTAAAAATTTACATATAAAGATACAAGTCAAAAAAAAAGTACAAGTGCTAGAATAGCGATAGTAATTTTGAAAAAGAGGAATAAAGAGAAAGGAATCATTACCGAGTATTAGGACTAGTTGAGTCTTGCAAAAAAAAAAAAAAACAATAATAAGTCTTGCAGAGGGAAAACCACATAGATTGATGGAATAGAACAGAGAATCCAGAAACAGACTGACACAAAACCCACATCTGAATTTCGACAAAGGTACAAATGCAACTAAACAGAAGATTAACCATTTGCTCTTTAACAAATGGTTCTAGAGCAACTGGAAATTCTGAGGCAGAAAACGCCCCAGCCAACCCCCTGACGATTTTGTCCTAAACCTCACAACCAGGTTTCCCTGGTGGCTTAGATGGTGAAGAATCTGCCTGCAGTGCAGAAGAACTGGGTTCAATCCCTGGATCAGGAAGATCCTCTGGAGAAGGGAATGCCACCCACTGCAGTATTCCTACCTGGAGAATCCCATGGACAGAGAAGCCTGGTGGGCTACAGTCCATGGGGTCACAAAGAGTCGGACACAACTTAAGAGATTTTCACATGTTTTATGGAAAATGGGTCATAGAAAGTATAAAAACTGTAAAATCTTTTAAACTTCTGTTTTGCAAAAAATCCTGTTAAGAGATAAAGGTAGGAAATCCCTGTTGGTTCATTGGTTAGGGACTCAGTGCTTCCACTGCTGGGGGCCTGGGTTCAGACCCTGGTAGGGGAACTAAGATCCTGCAAGCTATGTGGCACAGCCAAAAAAAAAAAAAAAAAAAGAGTATAAAAGTAAAGAGATAAACCAAGACAGGGAGAAAATATGTGCAAACACATATCCAACAGAAGAAGAGTATCTGCTACAAAAAACTCTCATGGGTAAAACCAATTCAATTACAAAATGGGCAAGAGATACCAGGAGACACTTCAATAAAGAGGATTATAAACATGGTAAAAAAGCACACAAAGAGATGTTCACTTTGATTAGCCATTAAGGAAATGCAACAAGCTAAAACCTCGAGCGATTATATGCCAACTGAAATGATAATTAAATGTAGATGAGAATGCAAAGAAACTGGATCACTCAGATACTGATGGTGGGAATGTAAAATATGCCCACTCTGGAAACATACACTTGGGCACTTATCCCAATGCAGCATAACCTTATATTCACATACAAACTCTATAAACATTCCTTTCAGCTCCAAGCCAGAAATGTCCTTCAACAAGTTAAAGATTAACTATAGTACGTCTGTATTACTCAGTAATAAAATGGAATAAGTGTATACTAACACAACAATTTGGATGAATCTCAAAAGAATTTTACTGAGTGAAAAAAGCCAACTGCCAAAGTTCACACACTATTAGTAATTTCATTTATTTACGATTTTAAATATCATTAAATTATAGAAATGGACAAAAGATTACTAATTGGGACTTGCTGGTGGTCCAGCACTTAAGAATCTACCTTGCAACACAGGGGACACAGGTTTGATCCCTGGTTGGGGAACTAGGTTCCACATGCTGCAGAGCAACTAAGCCCACGCACTGCAACTACTGAGCCCACACACTGGAGACTGTGTGCCACAATCAGGATGTTCATGCACTACAACAAAGGATCTCTCGTGATGCAATGAAGATCCCATGGGCTGCAACTAAGACCTCACACAGCAAAATAGTAATTTTTTTTTTTTAGTGTCCTCTTAAAAAAAAATTAGTGGTTGCCAGGCATAAGAGATAGCTTGGGAAGAGGGGGAAAATGACACATTGCATAAAGAACAATTCAAATTACCATTAACTTATCAGAAACAAAAGAGGCCAGGAGAGAATAAAGTCTTTAAAGTACTAGAAGAAGAAAAAAACTCAACCCCCCATTCTATATCCTATCAAAAATCTTCAAGAATAGAGGTAAAACACCTAGAAAACAAGAAAAGATATTTCTGACAAAAATAAAATTGTTTTGATATTTTGATAAGTATATTTTTTTCTTAGCAGTGGAAGAAGATGGTAAATGTATTTTAATATGGATGTATTGGCAGTGCTTCCTGGCATTTATTATTTAAAGTTTCAAATGTTGACTAGTTGAAAACTGAAACTTAAAATTCTGTGAAAGCGCAAGCAAATAATTAAAATTAACTAGCAAGAAAAAAAAAGGAATAAAGGCAAAACGGACATTTTCAAAAAAGAAAACTAGAATTGGTCCCCATCATATTTGTATTACAAACTAAACAAAGTTCTTCAGGCTGAAGGAAAATGATACATGAAAACTTAGCTCTTTAGAAAGAAATAACATTTAAGATGATAGATATTAGGGTAAATATAAAAGGCTTCCGTTTTGATTTCCTTAAATAAGACTGTCTAAGGCAAAACTTAAAGTATTACACAAAACTGTGGACTTATAACAGATAGATGGGTCAGACATTAAACATTTTAGTAGTTGCAAATCTTTGTTACAACTACTCAACTATGCAGTTATAGTGCAAAAGCAGCCAAATAGAATATGCCAATGAATGAACAGAGCTGGGTTTCAACTTTGTTTTATTTATAAAATAGGCAACAAACTGGACTGTGGGCTATAGTTTACTGACTCCTGGTTTGAAAAGCAGGGGAAGCAACTGAATCATATGGTTCCAAGATTTCTAAATTTTATGCAAAGTGGTATAATAGTAACTCTAGAAAGATTATGAAAAATTAAGTATATTGTAATCAGTAGAGCAAAACACTTCCACCTGTCCAAAAAAAGCAGAGAAGTTGCTGCTTTAAAAAGAATGGACGCTGGACTTGCCTGGTGGTCCAGTGGTTGAGAGTCCACCTGCCAATGCAGGGGACACAGGTTTAATCCCTGGTCCAGAAGATCCCACACGCCATGGAGCAACTAAGCCCATATGCTGCCAACTATGGAGGCCATGTGCCCAGAGCTCCTGCTCCTCAGCAAGAGAAGCCACAGCAATGAGAAACCCATACATCACAACTAGAGAGTAGACCCCACTCACTGCAACTAGAGAAAGCTCACACAGCAAAGGGCCTGTGCAGACCAAAGGACAGTGAATAAAATGGAGTTCTAAAAGATATTTAATATCAAAAAAAACAAGAAAAGAACTGAGGAACAAAGAACCGAAGACAAACCAAAAGACAAATGGCAAAAAATAAAATCCAGTAGTGGTAATTACATTGTGGACTAAACATTTTAGAGAATAAGAACCAAGTCCCAACTATATCCTGTTTATAAGAAAGCTATTCCCCCCTCCTCAATTTTTAAAAATATTTAATTGGAGGATAATTGCTTTACAATATTGTATTGGTTTCTGCTATACATCAACATGTATCAGCCATTCAGTTCAGTTCAGTTGCTCAGTTGTGTCCGACTCTTTGTGACCCTATGAATCACAGCACGCCAGGCCTCCCTGTCCATCACCAACTCCCGGAGTTCACTCAGACTCACATCCATCGAGTCAGTGATGCCATCTAGCCATCTCATCCTCTGTCGTCCCCTTCTCCTCCTGCCCCCAATCCCTCCCAGCATCAGAATCTTTTCCAATGAGTCAGCTCTTCACATGAGGTGGCTAAAGTACTGGAGTTTCAGCTTCAGCATCATTCCCTCCAAAGAAATCCCAGGGCCGATCTCCTTCAGAATGGACTGGTTGGATCTCCTTGCAGTCCAAGGGACTCTCAAGAGTCTTCTCCAACACCATAGTTCAAAAGCATCAATTCTTCAAGGCACTCAGCCTTCTTAACAGTCCAACTCTCACATCCATACATGACCACTTGAAAAACCATAGCCTTGACTAGACGGACCTTAGTTGGCAAAGTAATATCTCTGCTTTTGAGTATGCTATCTAGGTTGGTCATAACTTCTCTTCCAAAGAGTAAGCATCTTTTAATTTCTTGGCTGCAGTCACCATCTGCAGTGATTTTGGAGCCCAGAAAAGTAAAGTCTGACACTGTTTCCACTGTTTCCCCATCTATTTCCCATGAAGTGGTAGGACTGGATGCCATGATCTTTGTTTCCTGAATGTCGAGCTTTAAGCCAACTTTTTCACTCTCCTCTTTCACTTTCATCAAGAGGCTCTTCTATCCCCTGCCTTTAAACCTCCCTGCCACCCCATCCCACCCCTCTAGGTTGTCACACACAGAGCCGCAGTTCGAGCTCCCTGAGTCATGCAGCAAATCCCCACTGGCTATCTATTTCACTTACGGCTGTGCCTGTGTTTTCATGCTGCTCTCTGCATTTGTCCCACCTTCCCCTTCCCACTCCTTCTCTGTGTTCAGAAGTCTGTTCTTTGTCTGTATCTCCA
>SJYA01014477.1:0-10400 GCA_006410615.1 Neotragus moschatus
TCAGTCTGATTTCGGTGTTGACCATCTGGTGATGTCCATGTGTAGAGTCTTCTCTTGTGTTGTTGGAAACCTGAGCCCAAACTGAGTTTTTTTATCATGGCTTTGTTCAGTTTTTTGTTTGTTTGCTTGTTTTTTAAATTAATTTTTTACTTTTGGCTCTACTGGAGCTTCATTGTCATGCACCGGGTTTTTCAGTTGCAGTGAGCAGACTTCTTGAGGTGGCTGTTCTTATTGCAGAGCACAGGCTCTAGGGCCTGTAGGCTCAGTAACTGTGGTGCATGGGTTTAGTTGCTCCATGGCATGTGGGATCTTCCTGGATCAGGGATGAAACCCGCATCCCCTGCATTGGCAGGCAAATTCTTAGCTACTGAAGCATCAGAAAAATCCAGGCTTTATTGTTTTATGTGAAGATTTCCCTGACACCATTGGACAGAATTAATCACTCAAACTGAGTCTTAATGTTTCTACTGTTCTTGTTAAGAAATCTGCTGTTAGTTTATGTTGTTGCTTTTCTTTTAAAGTAGTACATTTTTCCTCCAGCTAGCTGTCTTTGGTGTTCCCCACTTTCACTATGATGAATCTAGATGTTCAATTGTTTTTTTATCCTGCTTAGAATTTATTCAGCTTCATGAAACTGTGAATTGGTGTGTTTTATCACTTCTAGTAATCCTTTGACGTTATCCCTTCAGATACTACCTCTATTCTGTTCTTATTCTTCTAAGATTTCAATTAAATAAATATAACCTATTCACTCTGTCCTCCCACTGAGGAGCAGTACTAACTTTCCAGAGTAATTAAACGTGTTAACTGAACTATGCATATCCATTACTGAGCATAGCACTTGTTAAGAATCCAATCAGTGATTGCTGTTGTTATTAATAGTATTACTGGCAGTGTTTACAATAAATTTATGAAAATGGATTTTCCGTAAATTAGTCTAAATTTGTCTTTTATACAGTTGATTTGGCTCAGTGGTTTTACATTTAACTGGTTACATCCAACATTGGGCCTTTTTTTGAAAAATAAAACTGACTTTTTAATAGTCTGTGACAGAATAACCATGGAGTACTAGCTATAGTTGCTGTAACTTTGGGACAAAAGCAACTTTAAAACTATAGCTTCTGTGTTTGTATTCTGAATGGAGGAATGAAGAAATAAACGTTCAGTTCTATTATAACAAACTGCATGGAATGTAGAGGTTTGTTACTGCATTGGAGTTTTATTGGGACATGTATTATTAGATATGACATTTATAGCCAGCAGCAGTTGTGAGTAAGAGTTGACAGCCCACATTTTTTCCCCAGAAGTTTGTCTGCAAAGGGTAGTGACTAAGTAAATAAAAGAGCCTCTGTCTTTGCATTTAATTTACCATGGCTACCATTGGTGCTACTCCACCTACTGTTACTAGCGACATCATTTGAATACCTACTCCTATAGTCACTTGCCAAAACAATTACTTTAACCACCTCTTTTTATCCTTTCGACAATTTTCAGCATGAAGTATTATTAACACTGTTTTATAGGTGGAGAATCTGAGACTTGAAGAAGCCAAGGAACTTGGCCACAGTCACCCAGCTAGAGAGTCCACCTAGGTCTAACTCTAAAACCAGAGCTTTTAGCCCCCAGTAGAGTATGCATTGCCTTCCTAATAGAACCCAATGCTTAATTTTCTGATAATGTTCATTTATCACACAAACATTTATTGGGGATAGAAAGAAAGGAAGACTCTTGTTTCTTCTTCAAGGAGCTGAGAGTTTGAGGAGTCCATTAGTGAATTATAATTGAGCAGAAATATTTTTGGGGGAGAGTCGCAGTCACTAGCTCTTTGATTCAGTTGCCCTGTCCAGCCTTTGAGTAGAGTAGGATGTGAGCAGTAATAGAGTAGGTGGGTAAGAACTCTGCTTCTGTCTCTCCTCTCCCCTCTTAGCTAGACATGCCAAGATTGGGGGTGGAAAAAGGGAGAAAATGGTAGCTTAGGGCTAGGTGGGAAGATTCCTGAGTTTTCTTACTAGGAGAATTTTGGACTTTGTGGGGTTGTTTGAGCATTTGACTTCTTTAAATCCTCTGTCTTTTTATCTCCTCTTGCCCTGTTGTTTGGCTTTGGGGTTATCTTGGGGGAGACCTTTTTTTTATGTTAGAAAACCGGTAAAGCTTAGGAGAAACTTAAACCTCTGATGGGCTGTTTACATTTTATTCTAGGTTTTTAATATTCTGCTCTTAATTCCAGTATGTGTGGGGTTGGGGGATGATTCCCCACATCACCAATGCAGTCCTCAGACACCTGCTGGGTGTCCTACAAGTCAACTCAGTTCTGACACTGACTACCCAGAGACAGCATCAGATTCCACAGGGGAGAGACCCAGCTCCACAAGACCGCCTGCTTCTCTTCAGATGCCAGTCACATGTTGGAATACCGTTGTTCTCATACTTCTGACTAACTGGCCATAAATCAGAGGTTCCCATGACTCCTTCCTTGATTTAATTTACTTGCTGGAGTGACTCACAGAACAAAGGAAACTAGTTTACTTTCTGGATTACTGGCTTATTACCAAAGATATTAAAGATATGAATCAATAGCCAGTTGAAGAGATACTTAGGGCAAGGTCTAGAACAAAGGAGTTTCTGTCTGTATCAAGTTTGGGGTCTTCGGAAGATCCCCTGGAGAAGGGAATGGCAACCCACTCCAGTATTCTTGCCTGGAGAATTCCATGGACAAAGGAACCTGGCAGGCTACAGTTCATGAGGTTGCAAAGAGTCAGACACAACTGAGTGACTGACTCGCTAGGGGCTCTCTGCCAGAAATGTGGATGAAGACCAAATTATATTTCTTATTGTAAAATCATAATATCATAGTCTTGGAAAGAATAAACTTCATGATTCTAACCAGGTTTACAAAGGTGAAAATGTAAGGATTTATAGGAAAGTTATTGTGAAACAATGGATACACTGTTTTCTAGAATTCCCTCTGGACAATTACTTAGATAACTGAATATTTTTAACACCGTAGAGGAGAGTAAGGAAGCTCTTACTGGAACAAATGGCTCCTAACACAGTAGAGCCACAAGGAAAGAGATTGCCAACTGTAAGAGAAGACCTGAGGAGGTTACTTTCACTTATTTGGATTTCAGTCTATTTGGTGATCAGAGTTTATCCTACAGGTATTTTGCTATAAAATACTTTTTACTATAGGTGTCTTTATGAACACTGCTTATTACTTTATTTGAGTAAATTAGAAAAATCATTTGAGACTGACAATTAGACATATAATTCCATCTACCTTCAGATTTTAAGAAATGTAAGTGGTTTTATAATTAGTCATCATGAGCTTTTACAGATAAAACTTAGGAAATATTCAGCTAAAGAAGCATGCAGATTTTTCTAAACTATTTTAAGAAAAACATAATGGATGTATCATCTTTTTCATTGTAGCCTTTAAATCTACAAGACAGCAGCCCTCCCGAAATGTTGCTACTAAAAGTTACACCGAGGTAAGGAAAAAAAGGTTCATAATTGTGGGCTACTTTATATTTTGTACATTGTGATTGTCAATTCTTTGCTCTACAGAGTAAATTAAAAAAAAAAAACTTTTAAACTGTTGAGAACTTTACTGATTATATAGGCTGAGGGCTTCTAGGAGTTCTTATTTTGTTTTCTCTCTTTAAAAAAAAAAACAAAAGAGTGAATCACCTTGATTGTACATCCATAAATATGTGTCCCCTGTAATAGTTTTAAGAATAATAATGTTGAACCAGAAGGGTCTGTGTGTGGAAAATCATTACAGAAAATGGACATTCAGTGCATAGAGAGGTCTTGTTTCTTGTTGGCATCCTTTTGTTACTTACNATTTTGTTTTCTCTCTTTAAAAAAAAAAACAAAAGAGTGAATCACCTTGATTGTACATCCATAAATATGTGTCCCCTGTAATAGTTTTAAGAATAATAATGTTGAACCAGAAGGGTCTGTGTGTGGAAAATCATTACAGAAAATGGACATTCAGTGCATAGAGAGGTCTTGTTTCTTGTTGGCATCCTTTTGTTACTTACATACTCTGGCTGTGTCTTAATGGCTGAAGCTAGACTCAAGACAGATTATAAGCTCTAAGTTTATGGACCTCTGTGTGACTCTAGATTTAACATGAAACTTCTGCTGTTCTTTGGATTCCAAGGAGAGTCCAAAATTGGCTTGAATCTCCTCTTCCCTCGTCTTCAAAACCCATATGTCTCACTTTTCAAGCACCATTCCTGGCTTCTGCCTCCGAGTGGCTGTGGTCCACACCAGCACACCACACCACCCCCTCACTCCCACCCTCACCCCCACCCCCCGCCAGATATAATAATCAAAAATGCCTCCAGACGTGCCAGGTGTGTCTGGAATGGGAGTAGGCGTTAAAAATCACGCCTAGCTGAGAGTCACTGCCTTGTATCATACTGCCCTAGCAACGTTATTAAATTCATCCCTTCCTGGTCTCTTTGAGCTCATGATGTGGCTGACTTTCTCTTCCAGAAAGCTTCTTTGTCCTGCTCCTACTATTGCTCTTTTATCTCTCTTAATTTCATCTTTTTTTTTTCCACCTCTTCCTATTATACAACAATCTCTGAGTGTACTGGTCCTTTTATCCTGACCTCCATTTCATTATTCTGTCAGCTGTTGCCCTCTATTGCTTCAAATGTGAAAACAAACAAAATTTTCATCATGTCCACAAGGAAGCTCCCCTTCTAGATTTTTCTTTTATAATGAAACAATAGGAGTTCAAAAAGAGTTAAGTCATGGCAAACTAACTTTTTCTTTCATTTTTTTTTTTAATTGGGGATACATAGTGGTGGTTTAGGAGAATGCTGAAGGCGTTAGATTCCTTCAAGGTACATAAGACAATCTTCTGATAGTTTCATGGACAAAAATATTGTCTGAATTCATAGCTGCTTAGACAGTTTCATTTAATGGTTTTTGACTTAATAGTTCAATGTTAACCTGTTGAGGAAGTGGATCGCAAGTGCTATTTTTTTCACTGTTTTGTCTTTGACTTTATCAGTTAGATGAAGAATAGCAAATGTGTGTATTAAGTGTCAAGATAACAGAAAGGGTTTCCCTGGTGGCTCAGAGGTTAAAGTGTCTGCCTGCAATGCAGGATACCTGGATTCGATCCCTGGGTTGGGAAGATCCCCTGGAGAAGGAAATGGCAACCCACTCCAGTATTCTTGGACAGAGGAGCATGGTGGGCTACAGTCCACGGGGTCACAAAGAGTCAGACGCAACTGAGTAACTTCACTTTCACTTTCACAGAAATATAGAATAGGTAGTATTTTGGATTATAGAATCAACGATCATAAATATCTTTAGTGAGGCTTAAAGGCAACAAGTGGTATTTAACAGGGATAAATGGAACAGAAAAACAGATATGCAGTACTTCCCACACAGTCTTATATACCTCATTTTTAATTAGAGATGAAACAACAATGGTCTTTCATTTCAAACCAAAGAGAATCACAGGGCACTGTCTGCATGTGACCCTATGTGAGTCATTCACCAGTCTAGGTGCATGTGCCTGTAGGTACCCAGGCTGCCATGGTACAGGATAGAAGTGAGCTCACACATGTTATACAGAAAACCATACATAAAATGAAGAGGTCTTAGGGAGGAGGTCAGGCAGAGCTTTAGGTTTTATGGGTGCTGCTCACATGGTTTCTACCTCCTTTTTTGTAAATTTTTATTAAAAATGTATTTTTAGACTGTTTAATGCATTTTAATTCAAATTTTCCATCCCCACAAAGACTATTTGCTGTTTCTCCCTCTTAGGTGATTGAGGTGGATGAGTCAGATACCGAAGAAAACATTTTCCTGACTACTTTCAAAGCTGATCAGAGGTAGGTGTAGTCACTTCCTGTAAAAAGAAACATCTGAAAAAATTAAAAATTATCCAGAATTCTCCTTATACATTTTTCTAAGTCATTGAAATCTACTAGATTCATTTTCAACTAGTCATGTATTTGTTGTTGCTATTTAGTCACTAAGTCACGTCTGACTCTTTGTAACCCCATGGACTAAGCTCCTCTGTCCATGGAACTCTCCAGACAAGAATACTGGAGTGGGGTTGCCATGCCCTCCTCCAGGGGATCTTCCCGACCCAAGGATCAAACCATCATCTCCTGCGTTGCAGGCAGATTGTTCACCACTGAGCCATCTGGGAAGCAGTCATGTATATACAGAAGTGAAAAGTAGACCAGAGGCTAGTTCATAGAGTCGATGCATCATTATTACAAGTATTTTCAGTGACAGTTTGAATAACTTGTCATTCATTTCCTTTTGCCTTTATTACCCAGTGATTTTCTTCTTAGAGTACTGTGTTCTCTCCAGTTAACAGAAAATAGCTTTGTATTTTGTTAATATTCAGTTTCAGCTTTTAGCACTTCCTGTATGTCAGGCACCATTCTAAGTCTTTGCATATGAATTAGCATGTTTGCTGCTTACAGTCACTCCAGGAGGTAAATGTATTTATAACTCTGTTTTCCTCCCTTTTCCCTTTGAAGAAAGTGAAGCTGTGAAGAAAGTGAAGCGTGGTAGTTTAAATAGCTTACCTGAGGTCACCAGCCAATCACGGACCAGGCATTCTGCTCCAGGACTCACCTCTGCCATTGCTGCTTCTTTTGTTTAATTTTATTGAAGTGTTAGTTGATTTACAGTGTTTTGTTATTTTCTGCTGTACAGCAGAGTAGTTATACATATATATATATACACATTCTTTTTCACATTCTTTCCCATTATGGTTTATCCCAGGATATTGAATATTGTTGCCTGTGCTATACAGAAAGACCATGTTGTTTGTCCATTCTATATATAATAGTTTGCATCTGTTAATTCCAGATTCCCAGTCTATCCCATTCCCACCCTTCTCCCCCTTGATTAGCACAAGTCTGTTCTCTGTGCCTGTAACTCTATTTTTGTTTTGTAGATAAGTTCATTTGTGTTGTATTTTAGATTCCACATATAAGTGATATCATATGGTATTTGTCTTCCTCCTTCAGACTTACTTTGCTTATTGTGATAATCTCTAGGTTCATCCTCTGCTGTTGCCTCTTAAAATAATAGATTAAACTGTCAGACCTCTGTTCATGTAATTGACAAGAGACAATTTAGAAACTAACATTTTGGCAAGAAATCTGAAATCAGCCTTGGCAGATTTGTGTTCCTAATGACAGCAACTGGGTGACATGATTTAGGTTGTTTGGTGGAAATTATTTAGTAATAACTAAATATATTTATTTAGTTGATATATTTATTTCAGTCATAATTGGAAGTATTAAGCTCTACCACTTACTGAGTATGGGCCTTATACAAGTTTCTTCTGTGCCTCAGTGTCCTTATTTGTAAAATGAAGACAAGAATATTTATCTCCAAGGGTTATTATGAGGCTTAGAAGTGAGTTGTTAGTGAAGTACAGAAGTTGTTAGTGCTAAGTACAGTACTGATAGCTTATGGTGAACGGTGCAGGATTTGTGGTCTCCAAAGGAGAAGATTTAACTCTGGGACCAAAGACGCAGTCTCAGTCACTCAGAGCTTTGTGTAGCCGAGATTTTATTAAAGTGAAAGTGATAGAAAAGTATTCTAGCAAAAGGCACAGGAAGAGGATAGAAGAGTATCTGCCTTGCTAGTTTAAGCAGAGCATTAAATATATTTAAGCACTAAATATATTTATATAAAAGCATTATATACTTTTCAACTGGCTGTTGAGAATAGATAAAAAGAATGCCTCAAGGCTGTGAAAGTTTTGTCAGACCCCACAGCATACATCTTGAGCTTAAAAACTACATGTCCTTGAGCAAGAGATAGGGCTTACAAGGCCTACGTGGCTAAGGCAAAAGAATGTGAAAAAGGAAGACTGTTCACTTCCTTAAAGGGGCCTTGGACTCCCTGTCAACCTGCCTAAGTTAACTTTCTCAATACCTGGCACAAAGTAACACCTCTATAAGGAAGAACAGGTTAGGGAAATAGAATGAGAATAATAGGAAGAATGGTAGGCAGTGAAAGCACTGATATTCTGGTGGTTAACTTGAAAAAGGAAAGAACTTTCAGCTCTAAAACTTCTTTCTGCTGGATAGGCAATGGTGGTCCACCCACTTTTCCTTGGAAAAACTGTAGCAAACTCTACCTTGTTGTGGGTTTCCATGGTGGTTCAGACAGTAAAGAATCTACCTGCAATGTGGGGGACCTGGGTTCAATTCCTGTGTCTGGAAGATCACTTGGAGAAGGAAATGGCAACCCACTTCAGTATTTTTGCCCAGAAAAGTCAATGGACAAAGGAGCTTGGTAGGGTACAGTCCGTGGGGTCGCAAAGAATCGGACACAACTGAGTGACTAACTCTACCTTGTTGTACTGAGAATAAGAGGACCCTTCCAGATCTGATAGAGCTGGTGGTACCCACCCTCATCTTAAAGCCACGAGCAAGAGAAGACCTGGTCCCTTCAGGCCAGGGGAAAGAGGAGAGATGGAGGGGATCCTGTTTAACCTCACAGTGAGGGGAACTGACATTTTGGGGGCACCTTTTATGTGCCAAAGCCAATTTAACATGTTATCTTATGCTGTGACAGTGCTACAACTGACATAATTGGCTGAACATCTCTAGACAGGAATTCTGACCTGTGGCTACAAAATATATCTGTGCAAAAATACGCCCTCTCTGCCTTAAAGCTCATCAAATTAAACATTTTTTTTTTTTTTTTGGTCATTCAGGACAAAAGCCATTTATTTATTTGGCCTAGCAGTCAAAGCAATATAGCCATTCTTTCCTTCCAAGCACTGATTTCTAAGGATAGGCAACCTCTTATAGACTAGATCTGTCGGTCTGTGGGGTCCTCTGGTGTAGAATTAGGGCCTCTGCTATGATCACATGAGCCAACGTCTGGTGTAGATGTCTGGGCACCATTGGTTATTTGTCTGGGGAGACAGCAGCAGGCAGAGTCGGGTCTCAGTGGGTGCTGTTTTCTTCTTTCCCCAGCCCCTGCATCCACAATGCCTTGCCTGCCATGGTGGGCTTCGGCTTTATGCTCTTGATGATCTATCTTCCTGTCACAGATGGAGACCAGTCAACAATGACCATTTCCAGCTTAGGTCAAATACAGAGAGGTAGGGATGTCCCAGTTGGATTGGTTGATAAATTCCTTGATTTGCTGTCTCTGAAGCTGCTGCGTTGCTCTTCGAGTTTGCTCGTCATATCCTCCTTTACCTTTGTGCCTGAGAACCTGTGGGTTTTTCTGTTTTCTTCTGACATAAGACCTCTTGTTTCAAACAGTTTGTCCAGAAAGACCTTCAGTTCTTTTGCTATAGTAACATTCCAAAGCATGGTAATAAATTGTTGGCTAGGAATTCACGAAAGCTGCTTTCATTTGTGGCAGGAGCCGGTGGTCACCTTTTTCGTAAAGGGTTAGGTAGTAAATATTTTGGGAGAAGGCAATGACACCCCACTCCAGTACTCTTGCCTGGAAAATCCCATGGACAGAGGAGCCTGGTGGTCTGTAGTCCGTGGGGTTGCGTAGAGTCGGACACGACTGAGCGACTTCACTTTCACTTTTCACTTTCATGCATTGGAGAAGGAGATGGCAACCCACTCTAGTGTTCTTGCCTGGAGAATCCCAGGGACGGGGGAGCCCTATGGGTTTGCACAGGGTCGGACATGACTGAAGCAACTTAGCAGCAGCAGCAGCAGTAAATATTTTAGGCTCTGTGGGCCAGGAGACAATATTGGGGATATTAAGTACTGTGTAGGTGCTTAAACAACTGTTTAAATGTATCCATTTCAAAAGCTGAAGNCTATGGGTTTGCACAGGGTCGGACATGACTGAAGCAACTTAGCAGCAGCAGCAGCAGTAAATATTTTAGGCTCTGTGGGCCAGGAGACAATATTGGGGATATTAAGTACTGTGTAGGTGCTTAAACAACTGTTTAAATGTATCCATTTCAAAAGCTGAAGACCATTCTTAGTTCACATCTGTGGGCAACAGGTAGGCTGGATTTAGCTTGCTAACCAAGATTGCTGGCCCCTGTTCTAAGATAACTTAAAATTTTTGTTAGTAGAAAGACAGGAATATGAGTTCCATTACTACAAATTAAGCTTCATAAAAGCAGATTCCTGATTATCTTGTTTACCGATACTTCCCAGGGCCTATCATTTGGTACTTGGCAAGGATCAAGTACTAAATAAATATTTGCTATTCAATTTGGACAGAACATGAATGATATTAACTCAGGCAACCCTAGAAACCAGTGAGGCTTTTCCAAGATCCTTTTATGGAAATAAAGCTGATCAGTTCAGTCGCTCAGTCGTGTCCGACTCTTTGCTTCCCCATGAATCGCAGCATGCCAGGCCTCCCTGTCCATCACCAACTCCCGGAGTTCACTCAGACTCACG
>SJYA01014479.1:0-10398 GCA_006410615.1 Neotragus moschatus
TTTCCATGATCCAGTGGATGTTGGCAATTTGATCTCTGGTTCCTCTGCCTTTTCTAAAACCAGCTTGATGTGTATCCATTCTCCTCCAAAACTCTGCCCCCAGCCAGGCTGGCACAGAGCACTGAGCAGAATTCCCTGTGCTATGCAGTGGGTCCTTGTCAGTTATTCGCTTTAAATATGACTGTGTGCGCATGTCCGTCCCAAATCCCCAATCCATCCCCCACACTCAGTAACCCTAGGTTCATTCTCTGAGTTTGAGAGTCTCTTTCTGTTTTGCAAGTAACGTCATTTGTATACTTTCTTTTTAGATTCCACATATAAGGGATATCATGTCAGATCTCTGTTTCTCTGTTTGACCTACTTCACTCAGTATGGTCATCTCTAGGTCCAACCGTGTTGCTGCAGATGGCCCTACTTCATTCTTCTCAGTGGTTGAGTGTAGTCCACTGTATGCACGTACCACGTCTTTTTTATCCGTTCCTCTGTCAGGGAACACTTAGGTTGCCTCCATGTCTTGGCTGTTGTAAAAATTGCTGCTGTGTACACTGGGGTGCACGTGTCCTTTTGGACCATGTTTTTCTCCAGATATATGCCCAGGGGTGGAATTGCAGGGTCGTCTTAAATCTTTTAAAGTCATTTTCTTCATGAAGATTTCTAAGTTCTCACCAAGCACACAAAAATATAGCTGTGAGAGCTGATGGAGGTGTTAACTGACCTTATTGCCATCACTTTGTAATCTATGTGTATTTACCTAATATACTTATATCACATATGCACATATATGTGCCAAATTACTACATTGTATACCTTTACATAGTGTTATATGTCCACTATGTTGCAGAGTCGAGACAGGTATCTGTATCTGTCCATATATATGGAAGTTTGTGGGAAGCTCCGTTACGACAGAAAATCTTCGTCCCCTTTGTCCAAGGCTCGGTGGTACAGTGTCGCCCTAAAACGAATGTCTCTGGTTTCAGCCTGCTTCCCACAACAGAATCTTCGGTAACAAACTACCTGTGAAGCGCGATTGTTCACTTACACATTCTCATGGACAAGTGGAGAGTGGGACGTTTCTCTTTTGAAGACCAGCTTTCTTAGCTTTAAAAAACATGTTTAACTCCCATATCAATGTATTAAGTTACTCAGCTATAAAAAGGAGCACATTTGAATCCGTTATAATGAGATAGATGAACCTAGAATACAGAGTGAAGTAAGTCAGAAAGAGAAAAACAAATATTGTATATTAACGTGTGTATATATATGTATATGGGTCAGGCTTACCTGGTCCAGATGGTAAAGAGTCTGCCAGCAATGCAGGAGACCCGGGTTCGAACCCTGGGTGGGGAAGATCCCCTGGAGAAGGAGAATGGCTACCCACTCCAGTTTTCTTGCCTGGAAAATCCCATGGATGGAGGAACCTGGCGGGCTACAGTCCATGGGGTCACAAAGAGTCAAACACAACTGAGTGATTAACACTGGCTCACCTTCTCAAGTGGGGCCTGCTGCTGCTAAGTCGCTTCAGTCGCGTCCCACTCTGTGTGACCCCGTAGACGGCAGCCCACCAGGCTCTCCCGTCCATAGGATTCTCCAGGCAAGAACACTGGAGTGGGCTGCCATTTCCTTCTCCAAGTGGGGGCGTGTTTGGTCATATTTATACATATATATATATATATATATATATATGGAGAGAGAGAGAGTCTAGAAAGAGGGTGCTGATGGACCTATTTGCAGGGCAACAAAGAAGACACAGACATAGTGGACAGACTTGTGGACACGGTGGGGAAAGGAGAGGGTGGGATGATTTGAGAGAGGAGCATTGGAACTTGCACACATAAGTGAAATAGATAGCCAGTGAGAATTAGCTGTACGAAGCAGGAAGCTCAATCCAGTGCTCCGTGATGACCTGGGCGGGGGGTGGGATGTGGTGGGACGTGGGAGGGAGGTTCAAGGGGGAGGGAATACGTGTGTGTGTGTGTGTGTGTGCACATATATCTGATTTATGTTAATGTATGGCAGAAACCAACACAACACTGCAAAGCAATTATCCTCCAAGTAAAAATTTTAAACATATTAAATTCGATCGAGGTGATCTTGTGACATCTGTTGGACATGCAAGTGGAAAGCCTGAGCCAGAGAGGGCTACGTGGCACTGGCAGTTAGAGGGGAGGCCCTGACTTGAGGTATACATTCTGGGGAGCTGTCAACATCTGAATGTCAGTTAAAGCCACGGGTCTGGGTGTTCTCACTCGGGAATTCATTTCTGTTGGAGAGTGCACACCTTCAGCATTGCTGTTTGAGCTAAATATTAAGTTCAGTGTCTACAGAGAGGTGATGTCACTCGGTTACGAGCACACAATAGAGGCTGATTCCATCGGACCTCAGCCAACCTCCCTCTGCAAATCCTGCGGTCCAGTGAGACTGCGCTCGCTTGCTAACACGAGCTGAAAATTCTGTCCGCCCCAAGTCAATTTAGCTCCTCATAACCACCTATCATTTTACTGCTAAGAAAAGCCTCACATAGTTTAAACCGGTGGGTCCCCAAGGATGAGAACTCTGCTCACAAGCCCAGCGCTGGGAGCCATCCCTCCATCCAGCCGTGGAGGGCTGTGTCTACAGCAGGAAGAGCCAGATAGGACTGGTGTAATTGGCCTCCGTTTCACCTCCGATGGCCGCTGAGGACCAGGGCCTCTGAGCTCATTAGGAGCAGGCGTGCAGAGAAGGGCCTGGGAGTTGCGAAGAAACTTTTCGATTTGTTGAGCTCGTTAGCAGAGAAGCTGAGGACTTGGCAGGCACTTCTTCCCCAGGGGCAGCCGCTCTGTCTTTGTGTGAGAAAACACATCTCAGAGTTTGTAGACAGGAAGAGATTTCCCCCTACATGGCCCAGTGCTGCGGCTTTTTAATCAGAGATATTTAGTCTTTACAAGTAGTTCCCTTTGTAAAATGGACCCGCGGGTGAAGATGGAGTCTTGACTGGCTCTCTCTTTGCGTCTTTCGCCACACACCCGATGAAAACTTGTTGAATGACAGTGCCTGAAATGCAGAGCTTATTTCTTTTAACTTTTTTTTACGGCACAAACTCATTTATTTCTATAATATCCTAGAAATATTTTGTAATATCTGCATAGATATAGTTTTCAGTATTTCATGACAAATTGCATTATTACAATTATCTATATGTATTGATTCGATGTAAAACCTTTATGTATAATTTTTTAAACTTTTTATTTTCTATTGGAGTACAGCTGATGAACAATGTTGTGATAGTTCCAGGTGAGCAGCAAAGGGACTCATATACACACGTTTATTCCCCTCAAACCCCCCTCCCATCCAGGCTCCTACGTAACACTGAACAGAGTTCCCTGTGCCCTGCAGTGGGTCCTTGCTGGTTAGCGTTTTGAATGCAGCCATGTGTACATGTCCATCCATGTCCATCCCAAGTTCCCTAACTATCCCTTCCCCCCCGTCCTTCTCCCCGGGGAACTATAAGTTTGTCCTCTAAGCCTGTGAGTCTGCTTCTGTTTCGTAATTAAGTTTCTGGAATGGTCTCACTTGTTCCTTTGCTGCAGCAGTTCTCAGTGAGGGGTGCCTCTGCTCCCCAGAAAACTTGGCAATGTCTAGAGATATTCTTTGTTGCCATAGCTGGAAAGAGGGGTTGCTCCTGACCTCTAACCAGCAGAGACCAGGGCGAGTGCCCAACATCCTGCAATGCACAGGACAGCCCCACCACAACAAAAAATGACCTCACTGAGAATTTCACTAGCGCTGAAGCTGAGAAACTCTTGTGTGCTACTGCTGCTGCTGCTGCTAAGTCGCTTCAGTTGTGTCCAACTCTGTGCGACCCCAGAGACGGCAGCCCACCAGGCTCCCCCATCCCGGGGATTCTCCAGGCAAGAACACTGGAGTGGGCTGCCATTTCCTTCTCCAATGCATGAAAATGAGAAGTGAAAGTGAAGTCGCTCAGTCGTGTCCGACTTTGCGACCCCATGGACTGCAGCCTACCAGGTTCCTCCATCCATGGGATTTTCCAGGCAAGAGTACTGGGGTGGGTTGCCGTGGCCTTCTCCGAAACTCTTCTTTACTTGTCTACATTCACCTGCCTCCATGAGGGAGTAAGGCCCAGGGGTTTTGGCTGGCCTGTCCGCTGATGCAGCTGCAGCAAGTAGAGCCCCGTCTGAGTTGGCAGATGAGCCACTAACATTCACTGAATGGAACGGGTGATAGTGACCTCACCCACCTGCTTCATGGTCTCACCCTTGCTTCTCCGCCGTTCAGACAGTCACTGAGTGTTTACTCAAAGCAGACCCTGGCAATGCACTGGGCCTCTCTGAAGAGCTCGCCATGGCCCCTGCCCCTAGAAAGTCCTCTTTCTAGCAGGAAAGACCTGACCCCCCACCCACCACTCACGAGCTCTTCGTTGGTAATGAGTGGCATATCTCCTTTCAGAGAAGTGGAACTGGAGACAAAAATGCACCATATCCCGTGTCTCCAGGCATGATGTACCAAACATACAGCATTATTGCCAAGAATATATAACCCGAATCTGGCAAAACTGATGACATTCCTCAAAAGATAGACTAAATTCTTTAAAAACTAAATATTGCGATCATGTTGTACAGCAGAAACCAACACACCATTATAGAACAATTACCCTTCACTTAAAAATACATTTCACTGTTATGTGGCAGCCTGGATGGGGAGGGGAGTTTGGGGGAGAACGGGTACATGTATA
The DNA here is from genome assembly GCA_006410615.1 of Neotragus moschatus. NCBI lineage: Eukaryota > Metazoa > Chordata > Mammalia > Artiodactyla > Bovidae > Neotragus > Neotragus moschatus. Next base: position 4,730 of record SJYA01014479.1, read on the forward strand.
TGTATGGCTGAGCCCCTTCGCTGTTCACCCTAAACTACCACAACATTGTTAATCACCTGTACCCCAACACAAAGTAAAAAGTTTAAAGTTTGAAAATATATATATATATTAAAAAAAAACATTATTTCTGTATTCACTCAACCAACAATCTATAAAACTACCTCATAACTTAAAAAAATTACAAAACAAAAGCCATCCTAGATTCAGTTCAGTTCAGTTCAGTCGCTCAGTTGTGTCCGACTCTTTGCGACCCCATGAATTGCAGCATGCCAGGCCTCCCTGTCCATCACCATCTCTCGGAGTTCACTCAGACTCATGCCCATCGACTCAGTGATGCCATCCAGCCATCTCATCCTCTGTCGTCCCCTTCTCCTCCTGCCCCCAGTCCCTCTCAGCATCAGAGTCTTTTCCAATGAGTCAACTCTTTGCATGAAGTGGCCAAAGTCCTGGAGTTTCAGCTTTAGCATCATTCCTTTCAAAGAAAGCCCAGGGCCGATCTCCTTCAGAATGGACTGGTTGGATCTCCTTGGAGTCCAGGGGACTCTCAGGAGTCTTCTCCAACACCACAGTTCAAAAGCATCAATTCCTGGCAAACCAGTGAGAGGTGGACAGGTGTTTGTTGAACAATTCTTGCGATGTTTTGCAAGTTCAAAATTTAAAAATAGCTAAAGCATTGGTTAAAAGAAGTCTTGACTGAGGGTCAGCCCCTGATATTGGTTACCATGCTGAGGCAAATGTTTACTACAACACTCCCATTTGATCATGACACACTTCCACTCTCCTCTGCCTTAGGGATGACGTTTAAACTTGGAGTCAGGCCTCCCAGGCCCTCATTGCTGGGTCCTATTTATCACCCACTTCAGCCCTATCTTCCTTCCTGAAACTGTCCTGCTCTTCTCTGGCAAATTGTTGCTTAAAACCCAATCCCTTATGACCCAGAAATTCCACTGCTGGGCATACACACCAAGGAAACCAGAATTGAAAGAGACACGTGTACCCTAGTGTTCATCGCAGCTCTGTTTATAATAGCCAGGACATGGAAGCAACCTAGATGTCCATCAGAAGATGAATGGATAAGAAAGCTGTGGTACATATACACGATGGAGTATTACTCAGCCATTAAAAAGAATACATTTGAATCAGTTCTAATGAGGTGGATGAAACTGGAGCCTATTATACAGAGTGAAGTAAGCCAGAAAGAAAAGCACCAATACAGTGTACTGACACATATATATGGAATTTAGAAAGATGGTGGTGTTAAACCTGTACGCGAGACAGCAAGAGAGACACAGATGTGTAGAACAGCCTTTTGGACTCTGTGGGAGAGGGAGAGGGTGGGATGATTTGGGAGAATCGGATTGAAACATGTATACTATCATATGTGAAACAAATCTCCAGTCCAGGTCTGATGCAGGATACAGGATGTTCGGGGCTGGTGCACTGGGATGACCCAGAGGGATGGTGCAGGGTGGGGAGAAGTGGAAGGGGGTTCAGGATGGGGAGCACGTGTACACTCGTGGCGGATTCATGTTGATGTATGGCAAAACCAATACAATATTGTAAAGTAATTCGTCTCCAATTAAAATAAATATATATTTTTAAAAAAGAATGCAGAAATAAATAAATAAAACCCAATGCAACTGAGGTATCCTCTGGAGGACAATACGCAAGTTTCCCACCATGAATCATTAATGAAACCTTCTCGAGGCCCCCACTCCACCCCTCCCTGTACGGTAGGATTCACGTTATCCAGTAGAAGGCTCGGCTTCCCCTCCTGGGGGGCTCCGCATACAAAGATTTCTCTTCTGCTGTTCATGACTCTGTTCTGAAGGGGGCGACAGAGGATGAGGAGGGTGGATGGCATCATTGACTCAGTGCATGTGAGTTTGAGGGAACTCAGACGCTGAAGGACAGGGAAGCCCGACGGGCTGCAGTCCATGGGGTCGCAGAGTCAGACACAACTTAGCGACTACATGACAACAAGAAGACAAAGTTCCAAGGAACTGAATCTCTACCCACTGCTTCACCTCCCCCAAGGGCTGATAGTTGTCTGTTGTCTTTTAGGTCTCAGGCTTGGGGAACAAAACCAGGGACCCTACATTTTCTGGCTTTCACAGGTGGTCATTACAAGAAGTACGTTGGCATACTTGTGACGTGTAAAGGGCTTCCCAGGCGGCACTAGCAGCAAAGAACCCGCCTGCCAGTGCAGGAGACATAAGAGACGTGGGTTTGATCCCCGGGTCAGGAGGATGGATCCCCTGCAGGAGGGCATGGCAACCCACTCCAATATTTTTTCTTTTTTAAGAAAAAGGTATACGTCTCTTCTGGCTATTTTGAGTCTTTGCTGCTGTGTGGGGAATTCTCTCCAGCTGCGGTGTGCAGGCCCCTCGCTGCGGCGGCCTCCCCAGCTGTGGGGCACAGAGTCCAGGCACATGGGTTCAGCAGGTGTGGCTCAAGGGCCCCAGAGGGCAGGCTCTGTGGCTATGGCACACGGCCACAGCTGCTCCGCAGCACGTGGGACCCTCCTGGACCAGGGATAGAGCCAGCGGCCCCTGCAGTGCAAGGCGGACTCCCAACCCCTGGACCCCCAAGGAAGCGCCCCACTCCAGTACTCCTGCCTGGAGAATCCCAAGGACAGGGGAGCCTGGTGGGCTATGGTCCATAGGGTCACAAAGAGCCAGACACGAGAGAAGCGACACGGCAGGGATGCAGGGTGGCCTGTAAGGTGTGCCCACATACAAACCATTCAAGTTCTCACTCACAGTTTATCCCTTCGCCTGCTGTTGCTGCTGTTCTGAATTTTTGTCCTTCTCACAGGTGTGCGTCTCTTGTTTTAATGCACATTTCCTTAAGACATATGACGTGGAGGATACCTTCACGTGCGTATTTGGCATCCGTGTGTCTTTGGTGAGATGTCCATTGAGCTCTTTTGCCTAGCTTTGAAATCGGGTGACTGTTCTCCTTGTGGTTGAGTGTGAAGCGTTCTTTGTGTATGTTGCATAGCAGCCCGGCGTCGGCGGCGTCTTCTGAGGTATTCCCTTCCAGCCTGTGATTTTCTTACTCTATGATGCAGGCCACTGTAAAAACAAATGATTTACTTGGCTGTGATAGGTCTTAGTTGAAGCATTCGAGATCTTTAGTTCTCTGACCAGGAATCAAACCCGGGCCCCCTGCATTGCGAGTGAGAAGTCACAGCCACTGGACCACAGGGGAGTGCCCAACTTTTACCACTTTTAAGACACATCTGACTTGTAGCTGAATGCATTCTTACAGAGACTAGGAAGTATTCTAGGTAGGCAAGATATCCTACCTTGGCACCCTGTCCTTCTTTGGCCAATGGGTAGCCAATTCCTTCTTCCCTCTTCTGCCTCAAGGATGCAAAATGTTTGAATCCAAGTCATTGGAAACATTCCTGAAGAGAGTCATTCAGTCTTGGGGTCCTTGGAGTTGCTGCCATTCTGTGTTGTCTGGGATATAATGATTTGGCTTTTCTGTAGATTCGACCAGGCACCTCATAGAGTTCCAATAGATTCAATACTTTTGCTGAAATTAGATTAAGCAATTTACTAATTCCATCAACAACTCTTTATCTAGTGCCTCCTGTGTGTCTGGAGAGTCCCTTGGACTGCAAGGAGATCCAACCAGTCCATTCTAAAGGAGATCGGCCCTGGGTGTTCTTGGGAAGGAATGATGCTAAAACTGAAACTCCAGTACTTTGGCCACCTCATGCAAAGAGTTGACTGACTGGAAAAGACTCATGCTGGGAGGGATTGGGGGCAGGAGGAGAAGGGGACGACCGAGGATGAGATGGCTGGATGGCATCACCGACTCTATGGACGTGAGTCTGAGTGAACTCGGGAGTTGGTGATGGACAGGGAGGCCTGGCATGCTGCGAATCATGGTGTCACAAAGAGTCGGACACGACTGAGCGACTGAACTGAACTTAACTGAACTGAACTGTGTGCTAGGCACCGTTCTAAGCATGGGGGATACAGTAGTGAAGGACATACACCGAAGCCCTGTCCTCATGGAGCTTATTACACTATGGTGGAAAAGTCAGACAATTAGCAAGTCGCGTGAAGTACAGGGCATGCTCAGTGGTGTTCAGTGCAATGGAGGACGTGGTTGGATTCAGGCACAGCTCAATCCAGCAGCTGCAACAATACTAGACTCTAAAACCTGGCAAGGGGATAGGGAATGCCTGGGTGTTTTGCCTGTCTGTTAGCCATGAAATTACAAGATGCTTGCTCCTTGGAAGAAAAGCTATGACAAACTTAGACAGTGTATTCAAAAGCAAAGATATCACTTTGCCAACAAAGGCCTGATAGTCAAAGCAATGGCTTTCCTGGTAGTCATGTACAGACGTGAGAACTAGACCATCAAGAAAGCTGAGCGTCAAAGAATTGATGCTTTTGAACTGTGGGATTGGAGAAGACTCTTGAGAGTCCCTTGGACTGCAAAGAGATCCAACCAGTCCATCCTAAAGGAGATCAGTCCTGAATATTCATTGGAAGAACTGATGCTGAAGCTGAAGCTCCAATGTTCTGGCCACCTGATGCAAAGAGCCAACTCATTGGAAAAGACCCTGATGCTGGGAAAGATTGAGGGCAGGAGAAGGAGAAGCAGAGGATGAGATAGCTGGATGGTGTCACTGACTCGATGGACATGAGGTTGAGCGAGCTCCAGGAAACACTGAAAGAGGGGAGCCTGGCGTGCTACCGTCCATGGGGTCACAAAGAGTCAGACACAACTGAGCGACTGGACAGCAACAGCAAGAACCACAGGCTGGTGAAGGGCTTAGAGTCCAAAGCATGCAGGATGATCCAAGGGGCCTGCCTATATGCTGAGAGGCGAAGGACCCAAGGAGCTGAGTCCTGATAGTTTCCACACAGAAAGCAATGGTAAGTGTGAGAGTGTTGGGGTGAGAAGAAAAGTGGGAGGACTTGGAAGGAGTNCGACTGGACAGCAACAGCAAGAACCACAGGCTGGTGAAGGGCTTAGAGTCCAAAGCATGCAGGATGATCCAAGGGGCCTGCCTATATGCTGAGAGGCGAAGGACCCAAGGAGCTGAGTCCTGATAGTTTCCACACAGAAAGCAATGGTAAGTGTGAGAGTGTTGGGGTGAGAAGAAAAGTGGGAGGACTTGGAAGGAGTATATAGAGTTCAGGGGCCCCTCCAGACTTCTGCCCATTGAAATGTGGAGGCCTGGGCTTCCTTTGCTCCTAATAGAGTTGATTTCTGTTGCTTACAATCAAAGACTTCTAACTCACAAACACACACACACCCTTATGCTGTGCCAGGTTCCTCTAGACACTGAGAACACAGAGAAAAATTAGACGCAGACCAGTTCCCAGAAAACTCCCAGCCTGTAGGGGCAGCTAGACAGTAAGAAGTCCCCTGCAGCTTACAGGGCACCCACTGGCATCCCAGATGGTACAGTGCTAAAGGGTCTGCCTGCAATGTAGGGCACTCGGGTTCCATCCCTGGGTTGGGAAGATTCCCTGGAGGAGGGCATGGCAACCCACTCCAGTCTTCTTGCCTGGAGAATCCTGTGGACAGAGAAGCCTGGCAGGTACAGTCCATGGGGTTGCAGAGAGTCGGACACAACTGAGGGACTAACACTTTCACGTCACTGTCAGGGAAGGTAAAGTTTTTTTCAGCTCAGTTCA
>SJYA01014480.1:0-10404 GCA_006410615.1 Neotragus moschatus
CTTTCCCTGCTTTGTCGAGAAAGGGGAAAGGATTCTCGGCATTCCAGTCGCATCTCAGGAGGAGGCTCTATCCACAGGAAAGGACAGAGGCACTCTCTGGGTGGTTCCACCATTCCTAAAGACACAAAAATGTTCCCTGGGTGGTGCCACCAATCCTAAAAACCAAAAATGTGTCAGGCCCCTTGAGATGAACCTAATTTCCCTGCATCCCCTCGACTGTCAACCCGACTATCGACTCACACCTTGATGGCACGTGTGATAGTACTTATCACTTCGAGAGAAAGCCACAGACTTCGATGTCAACTTCCCGGGAAGACTGACTCTGATTCGAGTGCTCAGGAGGAAAGCGGAATTGAGTGTCTCCACTGGAGACGAGGCCTGACTCCCCTCTGGGGACTTCAGAGGAATGCCAAGATCCATGTCAGCACTGCAGAGGACACCTCAGGTACCGGCCTCAGCTCCTGACAGGAACTGAGGACCCGGCACCAACTTGAGAGCAATGTCGAGAGGCCCCTGGCAACTCTCATGGAGACTGGACTTTGTGGAGGTCAAACGAGGGGATCCCAGAAGTCCTCTTCGTAACTCGAGTGGGACTGCCACAACTCAAGAAAAACTAGAAGATTCTCCCCTCCAGGCATATGAGGCCTTTTTCTGAGTCGGCATCTTGAGGGAAATCACACCACCCCACTTAGACTTCGAAAGCTTCCTACACACCCTTGCTAATCCTCAAGAAGTTCCCCGAAACACCTGTTTCCACTCAAGAGGAATCCCGAGGGTCCCGCCACAACTGAAGAGGAGCCTCATTGTCTCCTTCTCAGCCAGAAATGAAGTTTCTTTTCCCTGCTTCGTTGAGAAAGGGGAAAGGATTCTCGGCGTTCCAGTCGCATCTCAGGAGGAGGCTTTCTCCACAGGAAAGGGCAGAGGCACTCCCTGGGTTGTGCCACCATACTAAAGACCCACAAATGTACCCTGGTGGTGCCACCATTCTTAAGACCACAAATGTTTCAGGACCCTTCAGATGAACCTGATTTCCCTGCATTCCCTCGACTGTCAACCCAAGTGTCGACTCACATCTTGGTGGCACGTGTGACAATCCTTCTCACATGGAGGGAAAGCCACAGATTTTGATGTCAACTTCACGGGAAGCCTGACTCTGATTCGAGTGCTTGGGAGGAAAGCCGAAGTCCTTGTCTCCACAGGAGAGGAGACCTTATTCCCCTCTGGGGACTCCAGAGAAACTCCAAGATCCATGTCAGCATTGCAGAGGACACCTCACGTTCGGGCCTGAACTGCAGACAAGGACTTAGGATCCGGCACCGACTTGAGAGGAATGTCGAGAGGCCACTGGCAATTCCCATGGAGACCAGACTTTGTGGAGGTCAAACCAGGGGATCCCAGAGGTCCCCATCACAACTCGATAGGGACTGCCTCAACTCGAGAAAAACTAGGAGATTCTCCCCTCCAGGTGAAATGAGGTCTTTTTCTGAAGCATCATCTCGAGATAAATCATACCACCCCACTTAGACTTCGAAAGCTTCCTTCACACCCTTGCTACACCTCAAGAAGTTCCTCATAACACCTGTCTCCACTCAAGAGAAATCCCGAAGGTCTCGGCACAACTGAAGAGGAGCCTCGTTGTCTCCCCCTCAGCCAGAAATGAAGGTTCCTATCCCTGCTTCCTCGAGAAAGGGAAAAGGATTCTCGGTGTTCCAGTCAAATCTCAGGAGGAGGCGCTCTCCACAAGAAGGGCCAGAGGCACTTCCTGGGTGGTGCTACCATTCCTAAAGACCACAAATGTAGCAGGCCCCTTCCTATGAACCTGATTTCCTTGCATTCCCTCGACTGTCAACCCGAGTATTGACTCACACCTCGGTGACACATGTGACACTCCTTGTCACTTCGAGGGAAAGCCCCAGATTTTGATGTCAACTTCATGGGAAGCCCGACTCTGATTCCAGTGCTCGGAAAGAAAGCGGAAGTGTGTGTGTGTCCATTGGAGACGAGGCCTGACTCCCCTCTGGGGACTCCAGAGGAACGCCAAGATCCATGTCAGCACTGCAGAGAACACCTCATGTTCTGGCCTCAGCTCCTGAGAAGAATTTAGGACCTGACAACCACTTGAGAGCAATGTCGAGAGGCCCCTGACAACTCCCATGGAGACTGGACTTTGTGGAGGTCAAAAGAGGGGATGCCAGACGTCCCCGTTGCAACTCGAGAGGCACTGCCGCAACTCGAGAAAAACTAGGAGATTCTCACCTCCAGGCTAGATGAGGCATATTTCCAAGGCGGCATCTCGAAGGAAATCACACCACCCCACTTAGACTTCGAAACCTTCTTCATACTCTTGCTACACCTCAAGAAGTTTCACGAAACACCTGTCTCCACTCAAGAGGAATCTCGTGGGTCCCACCACAACTGAAAAGGAGCCTCTTTGTCTGCTCCTCAGCCAGAAATGAAAGTTCCCTTCCCTGCTTCCTCAAGAAAGGGAAATGGATTCTCGGCGTTCCAGTTGCATATCAAGAGGAGGCTATCTCCACAGGAAAGGACAGAGGCGCTCCCTGGGTGCTGCCACCATTCCTAAAGACCCACAAATGTTCCCTGGGTGGTGTCACCATTCCTAAAGATCACAAGTGTGTCAGGCCCCTTCAGATAAACCTGATTTCCCTGCAATTCCTGGACTGTCAACCCGAGTATCGAATCACACCTCGGTTGCATGTGTGACAGTCCTTGTCACTTCCAGGGAAAGACACAGATTTTGATGTCAACTTCACGGAACGCCTGACTCTGATTCGAGTGCTCAGGAGGAAAGCGGAAGTGCGTATCTCCACTGAAGACGAGGCCTGACTCCCCTCTGGAGACTCCAGAGGAACGCCAAGATCCATGTCAGCACTGCAGAGGACACCTCATGTTCTGGCCTCAGCTCCTGACTAGAACTTAGGACCCAGCACCGACTTCAGAGCAATGTCTAGAGGCCCCTGGCACCTCCGATGAATACTGGACTTTGTGGAGGTCAAACGAGGGGATCCCAGAGTTCCCCGTCGTAACTCGGGAGGGACAGCTGCAACTCGAGAAAACCTAGGAGATTCTCCCCTGCAGGCGAGATGAGGCCTGTTTCCGAGGTGGCATCTCGAGAGAAATCACACCACCCTACTTAGACTTCTAAAGCTTCCTTCACACACTTGCTACACATCAAGAAGTTCCCCGAAACACCTGTCTCCCTCTAGAGGAATCCCGAGGGTCCCACCACAACTGAAGAGGAGCCTCGTTGTCTCCTCCTCAGCCAGAAATAAAGGTTCCTTTCCCTGCTTCGTCGAGAAAGGGGAAAGGATTCTCGGTGTTCCAGTCGCATCTAAGCAGGAGGCGCTCTCCACTGGAAAGGCCAGAGGCACTCCCTTGGTGGTGCCACCATTCCTAAAGACCCACAATTATTCCCTGGGTGGTGCCACCGTTACAAAAGAACACAAATGTGTCAGGCCCCTTCAGATGAACCTGATTTCCCTGCATTCCCTCGACTGTCAAAACGAGTATCGACTCACACCTCATTGGCCTGTGTGACAGTCTATGTCACTGCGAGGGAAATCCAGAGATTTTAATGTAAACTTCCCGGGAAGCCTGACTCTGATTCGAGTGCTCGGGAGAAAAGTGGAACTGTGTGTGTCCACGGGAGATGAGGCCTGATTCCCCTCTGGGGACTCCACAGGAATGCCAAGATTCGTATTAGCATGGCAGAGGACACCTGAGGTTCCGGCCTCAGCTTCTGACGAGAACTGAGGAACCGGCACTGACTTGGGAGCAATGTCGAGAGGCCCCTGGCAACTCCCATGGAGAGTGGACTTTGTGGAGTTTAAACGATGGCATCCAAGACGTCCCCTTCGTAACTAGAGATGGACTGGCACAACTCGAGAAAAATTAGGAGATTCTCCCCTCCAGGTGAAATGAGGCCATTTTCCAAGGCGGCATCTCGAAGAAAATCACACCACCCCACTTAGACTTTGAAAGCTTCCTTCACACCCTTGCTACTCCTCAAGAAGTTCCCTGAAACATCTGTCTCCAATCAATAGGAATCCCGAGGGTCCCGCCAAAAATGAGGAGGACCCTCGTTTTCTCCCCCTCCTCCACAAATGAAGGTTTCTTTCCTTGCTTCCTCCAGAAAGGGGAAGGTATTGTCGGCGTTCCAGTCGCATCTCAGGAGGAGGCGCGCACCACAGGAAAGGCCAGAGGCACTCCCTGGATGGTTCCACCATTCCTAAAGACCAACAAATGCTCCCTGTGTGGTGCCACCATTCCTAAAGACCCACAAATGTTCCCTGGATGGTGCCACCATTCCTAAAGACCACAAATGTGTCAGGCCCCTTCAGATGAACCTGAGTTCCCTGCATTCCCTCGACTGTAAACCCGAGTATCGACTCAGCCTTCGGTGGCACATGTGACAGTCCTTGTCACTTCGAGGTAAAGCCACAGATTTTGATGTCAACTTCACTGGAAGCCTGACTCTGAATCGAGTGCTCGGGAAGAAATCGGAAGTGTGTGTCTCCACTGGAGACGAGGCCTGACTCCCCTCTGGGGACTCCAGAGGAACGCCAAGATCCATGTCAGCACTGCAGAGGACACCTCAGGTTCTGGCCTCAGCTCCTGAGGAGAACTGAGGACCCGGCACCAACTTGAGAGCAATGTCGAGAGTCCCCTGGCAACTCCCATGGAGAGTGGGCTTTGTGGAGGTCAAACGAGGGGATCCCATAGGTCCCTGTCATAACTAGGGAGGGACTGCCGCAACTCGAGAAAAACTAGGTGAATCTTCCCTCCAGGCAAAATGAGGCCATTTTCCGAGGCGGCATCTGGAGGGAAATCACACCACCCCACTTAGACTTCTAAAGCTTTTTTCACACACTTGCTACTCCTCAAGAAGTTCCCCGAAACACCTGTCTACACTCAAGAGGAATCCCGAGGGTGCCGCCACAACTGAAGAGGAGTCTTGTTGTCTCCTCCTCAGCCAGAAATGAAGGTTCCATTCCCTGCTTCGTCGAGAAAGGGGAAAGGATTCTCGGCATTCCAGGTTCGTCTCAGGAGGAGGCACTCTCCACAGGAAAGGGCAGAGGCACTCCGTGGGTGGTGCCACCATCCAAAATACACACAAATGTTCCCTGGGTGGTGCTGCCATTCCTAAAGACCACAAATGTGTAAGGCACCTTCAGATGAACCTGATTTCCCTGCTTTCCCTCCACTGTCAGCCAGAGTATCTACTGACACCTCGGTGGCACCTGTGACAGTCCTTGTCACCTAGAGGGAAAGCCAGAGATTTTGATGTCAGCTTCATGGGAAGCCTCACTCTGATTCGAGTGCTCCTGAGGAAAATGGAAGCGCATGTCTCCACTGGAGACGAGGACTGACTTCCATCTGGGGACTCCAGAGGAACGCCAAGATCCATGTCAGCACTGCAGAGGAAACCTCAGGTTCCGGCCTCAGCTCCTGATGTGAACTCAGGACCCGGCACCGACTTGAGAGCAATGTCGAGAGGCCCCTGGCAATTCCCATGGACACTGGACTTTGTGGAGGTCAAACGAGGGGATCCCAGAGGTCCCCATCCTAACTCGAGAGGGACTGCCGCAACTCGAGAAAAACTAGGAGATTCTCCCCTCCAGGCGAGATGAGGCCATTTTCCAAGGCGTCATCTCGAGAGAAATCACACCACCCCACTTAGACTTTGAAAGCTTCCTTCACACCCTTGCTACACCTCAGGAAGTTCCCCAAAACACTTGTCTCCACTCAAGAGGAATCACAAGGTGTCCCGCCACAACTATAGAGGATCCTCGTTGTCTCCTCCTCAGCCAGAAATGAAGGTTCCTTTTCCTGCTTCGTCCATAAAGGGGAAAGGATTCTTGGTGTTCCAGTCACAACTCAGGAGGAGGCACTCTCCACAGGAAAGGCCAGAGGCACACCCTGGGTGGTGCAACTATTCCTAAAGACCCACAAATGTTCACAGGGTGGTGTCAGCATTCCTAAAGATCACAAATGTGTCAGGCCCCTTGAGATGAACCTGATTTCCCTGCATTCCCTCGACTGTCAACCCGCGTATTGACTCACACCTCGGTGGCACGTGTTACAGTCCATGTCACTTCGAGGGAAAGCCACAGATTTTGAAGTCAACTTCCTGGGAAGCCTGACTCTTACTCGAGTGCTCGAAAGGAAAGCGGAAGTGCGTGTCTCCACTGGAGACGAGGCCTGACTCCCCTCTGGGGTCTCCAGAGGAACACCAATATCCATTTCAGCACTGCAGAGGACACCTCAGGTTCCGGCCTCAGCTCCTGGAGAGAACTTAGGACTGGCACCGACTTGAGAGCAATTTCGAGAGGTCCCTGGCAATTCCCATGGAGACTGGATTTGTGGAGGTCAAACAAGGGGATCACAGAGGTCCCCATCATAACTCAAGAGGGTCTACCCCAACTGCAAAAAAACTAGGAGATTCTCCCCTCCAGGCGAGATGAGGTCTTTTTCCTAGGCGGCAGCTCGAAGGAAATCACACCACCCCTCTTAGACTTCGAAAGCTTCCTTCATACCCTTGCTACACCTCAAGAAGTTCCCCGAAACACCTGTCACCACTCAAGAGGAATCCCGAGGGTCCCGCTACAGCTGAAGAGGCGCCTTGTTGTCTCCTCCTAAGCCATAAATGAAGATTACTTTCCCTGTTTCATAGAGAATAGGGAAAGGATTCTTTGCATTCCATTCGCATCTCAGGAGGAGGCACTCTCCACAGGAAAGGCCAGAGGCACTCCCTGGGTTGTCCCACAATTCCTAAAGACCCACAGATGTGCCCTGGGTGGTGCTACCATTCCTAAAGACCACAAATGTGTCAGGCCCCTTCAGATGATCCGGATTTCCCTGCATTCCCTAGACTGTCAACGTGAGTATCAACTCACACCTCGGTGGCACTTGTGACAGTCCTTGTCACTTCGAGGGAAAACCACAGATTTTGATGTCAACTTCACGGGAAGCCTGACTTTGATTCGAGTGCTCCTGAGGAAAGCAGAATTGCATGTCTCTACTGGAGACGAGGCCTGACTCCCTTCTGGCGACTCCAGAGGAACGCCAAAATCCATGTCAGCACTACAGAGAACACCTAAGTTTCCGGCCTCATCTCCTGATGAGAACCTAGGACCCGGCACTGACTTGAGAGTAATGTCGAGAGGCCCCTGACAATTCCCATAGAGACTGGACTTGTGGAGGTCAAAAGAGTGGATCCCAGAGGTCCCTGATGTAACTCGAGAGACACTGCCGCAACTCTAGAGAAAGTAGAAGATTCACCCCTTCAGGTGAGATGAGGCCTTTTTCGGAGGCGGCATCTCGAGGGAAATCACACCACCCCACTATGATTTCGAAAGCATCCTTCACACCCTTGCTACACCTCAAGAAGTTCCCTGAAACACCTGTCTCCACTCAAGAGGATTCCCGAGTGTCCCGCCACAACTGAAGAGGAGCCTCGTTGTCTCTTCCTCATCCAGAAATGAAGGTTCATTTCCCTGCTTCTTCGAGAAGGGGGAAAGGATTCTCGGCATTCCAGTCGCATCTCAAGAGTAGGCGCTCTCCACAGGAAAGTCCAGAGTCACTCCCCAGTTTGTGCGACCATTCCTAAATATCCACAAATGTTCCCTGGGTGGTGCAAACATTCCTAAAGACCCACAATTGTGCCCTGAGTGTTGCCACTATTTCTAAAGAACACAAATGTTTCAGGCCCCTTCAGATGAACTTGATTTCCCTGCATTCCCTCGACTGTAAACCAGAGTATGGACTCACACCTCGGTGGCACGTGTGACTGTAACTGTTATTTTGAGAGAAAGCCACAGATTTTGAATTCAACATCACAGGAAGCCTGACTCTGAATCGAGTGATTGGGAGGCAAGTGGAAGTGCATGTCTCCACTGGAGACGAGGCTTGTCTCTCCTCTGGGGACTCCAGAGGAACGCCAGTCCATGTCAGCACTGCAGAGCACACCTCAGGTTCCGGCCTCAGCTCCTGACGAGAAGTTAGGACCCGGCACCGACTTGAGAGCAATGTCGAGAGGCCCCTGGCAACTCCCATGGAGACTAGACTTTGTAGAGGTCAAATGAGGGGATCCCAGATGTCCTCGTCGTAACTCGAGAGGGACTGGGGCAACTCGAGAATAACTAGGAGATTCTCCCCTCCTAGCGAGATGAGGCTTTTTTCCTAGGCGGCAGCTCGAAGGAAATAACACCAGCCCACTTAGACTTCGAAAGCTTCCTTTACACCCTTACTACACCTTAAGAAGTTCCCCGAAACACCTGTCTTCACTCAAGAGGAATCCTGAGGTTCCCGCCACAACCAAAGAGGAGCCTCATTGTCTCCTCCACAGCCAGAAATGAAGGTTTCTTTCCCTGCTTCATCGAGAATGGGGAAAGCTTTCTTGGTGTTCCATTCGAATTTCAGGAGGAGGTGCTCTCCACAGGAAAGTCCAGAAGCACTCCCTTGGTGGTCCCACAATTCCTAAAGACTCACAAATGTGCCCTGGGTGGTGCCACCATTGCTAAGACCCACAAATATTCCCTGGGTGGTGCCAACATTGCTAAGACCCACAAATGATCCCTGAGTGGTGCCACCATTCCTAAAGACCACAGATGTATCAGGGTCCTTCAGATGAACCTGATTTCCCTGCATGCCTCGACTGTCAAACATAGTATTGACTCACACCTCGGTGGCACTTGTGACGTCGTTGTCACATCAACGGTAAGCCACATATTTTCATGTCAACTTCATGGGAAGCCTGACTCTGATTCAAGTGCTCGGGAGGAAAGCGGAAATGCGTGTCTCCACTGGAGACGAGGCCTGATTCCCCTGTGGAGACTCCAGAGGAATGCCAAGATCCATCTCCGCACTGCAGAGGATATTTCAGGTTCCAGCCTAAGCTACTGAGGAGAACTTAAATACCGGCATCCACTTGAGAGCAATGTCGAGAGGCCCCTGGAAACTCACATGGAGACTGGACTTTGTGGGAGTCAAACGAGGGGATCCCAGAGGTCCCCATCGTAACTCGAGAGGGATTTCCGCAACTCGAGTAAAACTAGGAGATTCTCCCCTCCAGGCAAGATGAGGCCTTTTTCCGAGGCGGCATCTCGAGAGAAATCACACCTCCCCACTGAAACTTGGAAAGCTTCCTTAACATACTTGCTACACCTCAAGAAGTTCACCAAAACACCTGTCTCCACTCAAGAGGAATACCGAGGGTCCCGCCACAACTGAAGAGGAGCCTCGTTGTCTCCTCCTCAGCCAGAAATGAAGATTCCTTTCCCTGCTTCGTCAATAAAGAGGAAAGGATTCTTGGCGTTCCAGTCGACTCTCAGGAGGAGTTGCGCTCCACAGTCAAGGCCAGTGGCACTCCCTGGGTGGTGCCACCATTCCTAAAGACCCACAAATGTTCACACTTCTGTGACACGTGTGACAGTCCTTGTCACTTATAGGGAAAGCCACATATTTTTATGTCAACTTCACGGGAAGCCTGACTGATTCGAGTGCTCGGGAGGAAAGCAGAAGTGCATGTCTCCACTGGAGACGAGGCCTGACTCCCCTCTGGGGACTAAGGAGGAACTCCATGATCCATGTCAGCACTGCATAGATAACCTCAGGTTCCGACCTCAGCTCCTGAGGAGAACTTAGGACCCGGCACCGATTTGAGAGCAAGGTCGAGAGGTTGCCCCTGGCAACTCCCATGGAGACTGGACTTTGTGAAGGTCAAACGAGGGGATCCGAGAGGTCCCCNAGGAGGAACTCCATGATCCATGTCAGCACTGCATAGATAACCTCAGGTTCCGACCTCAGCTCCTGAGGAGAACTTAGGACCCGGCACCGATTTGAGAGCAAGGTCGAGAGGTTGCCCCTGGCAACTCCCATGGAGACTGGACTTTGTGAAGGTCAAACGAGGGGATCCGAGAGGTCCCCGTCCTATCTTGAGAGAGACTGCTACAACTCGAGAGAAACTAGGAGATTCTCCCCTCCAGGCGAAAGGAGGCCTTCTTCCGAGGTGACATCTCGAGGGAAATCACACCCCCCCACATAGATTTTGAAAGCTTCCTTCACACCCTTGCTACACTTAAAGAAGTTCCCAGAAACTTATGTATCCTCTCAAGAGGAATCCCGAGGGTCCCGCCATAACTGAAGAGGAGCCTCATTGTCTCCTCCTCATCAGAAATGAAGGATCCTTTCCCTGCTTCATCGAGAAAGGAGAAAGGATTCTTGGCATCCCAGTCGCATCTCAGGAGAGGGCGCTCTCCACAGGAAAGCCCAGAGGCACTCCCTGGGTGGTGCCACCAATGCTAAGACCCACAGATGTTCCCTGGGTGTTGCCACCATTCCTAAAGACCACAAATGTGTCAGGCCCGTTCTGATGAACCTGATTTC
>SJYA01014481.1:0-10153 GCA_006410615.1 Neotragus moschatus
AACCGTTCACTGTTTCTCAAAGACCCAGGGTCCACATCCTGTCTCTTCCTCAGGATACTGTTCTGGCAGGGATGTTTGCCCGCAGTCTATACTTCCTGTGTTTAGCCGCTCAGCTGTCTCCAACTTTTTGCAACCCCATGGACTATAGCCCGCCAAGGTCCTCTGTCCATGGGATTCTCCAGGCAAGGACACTGGGGTGGGTTGCCATTTCCTCCTCCAGGAGGAAATCTTCCTACCCTGCAGGGGATTGAACCTGTGTCTCTCTGTGTTACGCTCCGAGCCCAAGTCTCCGAATAGACCGAGAGAACAAGTCCACCACGGCAATGCAAAAGTAGGAAGGGAGTTTATTGCTAGCTCGAGTTAGGGCGCTCTGCCGTCTCAGGAGACGTGGAGTGAGGCAAGAGAGCCCCGAGTCCAGAGTTACAGGAGTATTTATAGGTTTTAGACAAAGACAGAGATTCGGCGCGAGCTGATTGGGCATACAAGACAAGACAGGAAGTTGGCGCAATCTGATTGGTTACACAATGCGCGTGCGCAGGGTTACAGCTTTGTGTCTCCTTCGGATTGGCTCTTTGCCCTTGAGCAAGGGAAGTTATTTTTGACTGGGTCCTCATTATGGCATCCCGGATGAGATGTCCTTGAGCTCGCAGAGTCAGGAATTTTTCTTCGGGCCCAGTATTTCCTAAGGAGCCTGTCATGGCCTCTGTGAGGCTTTACGTCTTGTATCGGTGGATTCTTTTCCACTGGGCCACCTGGGAAGCCCCATCTCTGCTTGACCAAATCGCAACCCTCCGGGACTGACCCTTCTTCCACGAATCCTTTCTCACCCAATTTGATTCCCACTTTTTAGTCTGGGACCAGCACATGCAGACTTGTTGAAGCTGACACTCCAATCCTTTGGCCACCTGATGCGAAGAACGGACTCACTGGAAAAGACTCTGATGTTGGGAAAGATTGAAGGCAGGAGGAGAAGGGGATGACAGAGGATGAGATGATTGCATGGCATCACTGACTCGATGGACGTGAGTTTGAGCTAACTCCAGGAGTTGGTGATGGACAGAGAAGCCTGGCGTGCTGCAGTCTGTGGGGTTGCACAGAGTCAGACACAACTGAGGAATTCAACTGAACAACGTAGCATGGATAAATAGCAAGGTTCTCCTGTATAGCACAAGGAACTCTGTCCGACATTCTGATAAACCATCATGGATAAGAATATGAAAGCGGATGTTTATATGTGTAGAAGTGAGTCACTTTGCTGCAGGGCAGAAGTGCACACAAGTGTAGATCAACTGTACTTCAATAAAATAAAGATTAAAAAAAATTTTAAGGAGAGTTAGGGGGAGAAAGGATCCATGTATATGTGTGCCTGAGTCCCTTTGCTGTCCACTTGAAACTGTCAAAACATTATTAACTGGGTATACTCCAGGATAAAGTAAAAAGTCTTAAGAAAAAGAAAATTCCTCTTAATGAACACTCAATTGGTGGTCTATTTCATCCTGGGGTCACTGGTATATCTCATTCATTCTTGCCACCACACTGTGAATTGACCACCAATAGTAAATCTTCAGGAAGCATGAGATGTTGCAAATGAAGGGATTTGATGTATATGTAAGGACACGAAATTCTCATGTCTAAGAACTCCATGGAAAGCGGACTACTGGTGGAACTCTACAGCTAAGAATTTGTAACTCAGTTCATAAANGCCACCACACTGTGAATTGACCCCCAATAGTAAATCTTCAGGAAGCATGAGATGTTGCAAATGAAGGGATTTGATGTATATGTAAGGACACGAAATTCTCATGTCTAAGAACTCCATGGAAAGCGGACTACTGGTGGAACTCTACAGCTAAGAATTTGTAACTCAGTTCATAAACGTGCTGGCATGCCGTCTCCTCAGCTATTTTAACAGAAAACTCAATAAAAATGGCACTTCGGTTGCATGAAGCTAACATAAGGCCCAATAAGAGCAAAACCTATTGCTACCTTGTACCTTATAAACCCAAGCCATTAAGAGTCAGAGAGGAAAAGAAAAGTTTCCAAGTTCCTAAGCACTGGCATATATGCAGGGTTTGGGTGGGAAGTGAGAGACTATGAATTATTCCAAGTTTTGCTTTTATTATTTTGTTTCTTTTCAAACCCATGTGGAACTCGTTAAGAGTTCTTTTCCATTGGAGTTCTCTGCTACACAGAAACAATAACATAATCTGGAAACCAAAAGGCCCGGAATTGGAGGAAAAAAACAGAACCTGGGAAGCTTCGACCCAGAGAATGTTTCCAATGAGATTGGTGGGTTCAGAGGCGCTAGTGTGGATTCCACTGTAAATCATATATCCTGCGCTTTCATCTCAGCCTTCTCTCATACGAGTGAATCTTTATTACTCAATTCTGAGGCTTGGCTGTTCTTCCTGAAGCGGCTTCTGTTTATTGCGGCAGGCTAGCTGTTTAAAGAAAAAGTGGTCTCTCTGCATTCGATGTAGGGAATTCCAGTTAGGAAGCAGTTGTTTATGTCTCCTCGGGGTCCGTGGAGAGTCCTGGGTGGATGACTCGGTCACCGCTGAGGTTTCACGTCCTCGGGGAAATCTTGGAAACTCAGGTCTTTAGAGACAGCTCCCTTAGAGACTCTGATCCCATCTAATTCCAAACTCCCAAACCCTCCATGCTCCGGCTCCCACCCCCTCGGCAACCACACGTCTGTTCTGTGAGTCCGTTTCGGTTTCACAGATAACGTTATTTGTGTCATATTTTAGATTCCACATATCAGTGATATCATACGGTATTTGTATTTTTCGGTCTGAATTACTTTGCTCAGTATGACCCTCTCTAGGTCCTTCCGTGTTGCGGCAGATAACATCCTTTTCTTTTTCATGGCTGAGTAATAGTCCGTGGCATATATGTACCACGGCTTCATCATCCATTCTTCTGTTGCTGGAGNGGTATTTGTATTTTTCGGTCTGAATTACTTTGCTCAGTATGACCCTCTCTAGGTCCTTCCGTGTTGCGGCAGATAACATCCTTTTCTTTTTCATGGCTGAGTAATAGTCCGTGGCATATATGTACCACGGCTTCATCATCCATTCTTCTCTTGCTGGAGGCTTGGGTTGGTTCCACGTCTTGGCTATTGCGAATAGTGCTGCTGTGAATATTAGGGTGCATGGACCTTTTTTTTTTAAGTTTAAAATTTTTAGTTTGTTTTGCTTAACAATACCGTATTCATTTGCATTAAGACTTGTATCTGGATATGCCCAGGAATAGGCTTGCTGAATCTTAGGATAGTTCTCTTTTTACTTTTTTTTTTTTTTGCAGAACCTTCATACTGGGCTTCCCTGGTGGCTCAGACAGTAAAGCGTCTGCCTACAATGTGGGAGACCTGGGTTCAGTCCCTGGGCTGGGAAGATCCCCTGGAGAAGGAAATGGCAACCCACTCCAGTATTCTTGCCTGGAGAATTCCACGGACAGAGGAGCCTGGTGGGCTACAGTCCATGGGGTTGCAGAGAGGGGGAAACGACTGAGCGATTTTACTTTCACTTTTCATACTGTTTTCCATAGTGGCTGCACCAATTAACATTCCCACCAACCGTATAGGAGGGGTCCCTTCTCTCCACACCCTCTTCAGCATTTGTTATACGTATCTTTTTTTTTTTTTTTTTTAAATGATGGCCATTCTGACTGGTGTGAGGTGATACTTCACTATAGTTTTTCCCCCCTCTCATTGTAGTTTTGATTTGCATTTCTCTAATAATTAGCAAAATTGCGCGTTTATATTTCTAGAAATATTTTTCTTAATGTTTGCTTTGTGAGGNTCTTTTTTTTTTTTTTTTTTTAAATGATGGCCATTCTGACTGGTGTGAGGTGATACTTCACTATAGTTTTTCCCCCCTCTCATTGTAGTTTTGATTTGCATTTCTCTAATAATTAGCAAAATTGCGCGTTTATATTTCTAGAAATATTTTTCTTAATGTTTGCTTTGTGAGGCCAGAGGCAAATTTTCTTAAGTAGAAAAGTCCTTGTTTCTTTGTTTTAGCGGATCAGCCAGAATGAGAAGCAGAAGGAGAATTCTGAGCTCCGCATAGGTAATGCTCCTCCAGACACGTGATCCTCCTATTAACCATCAGAATTTTTGTTGTCGGCCATGACTTTGGGATGAATAACCAGTAGTGCGTGTGTGCTAACTTGCTTAAGTCGTGTCCATCTCTCTGTGACCCCACGGACTGCAGCCGGCCAGGCTCCTCTGTCCATGGGATTCTCCAGGCAGGAGCACTGGAGTGGGTTGCCATGCCCTCCTCCAGGGGATCTTTTCTACCCAGGGCTCAAACCCGAGTCTCTTATGTCTCCTGCATTAGCCAGCGGGTTCTTTACCACCAGCGCCCATCTGGGACAGCCAGTGGAATGGAACACGAAACACTCATAAGAAATCAAACAACTGAGGAAGAGAATAAGCTATATTTTGTCAGAGACCATCTGATCGATGAAGTAGCTACGCTGAAAACGGTGTATGTAAAAAAGACCTCTACGAGAAGACTTAGCAGAGATGTTCAAGACTTCCAGGAAGAAAAGGTCACAGCAATTCTGGTAGATATGCTGCTTCTGCTGCTAAGTCGCTTCAGTCGTGTCTGACTCTGTGCAACCCCACAGACGGCAGCCCACTAGGCTCCACTGTCCCTGGGATTCTCCAGGCAAGAACACTGGAGCGGGTTGCCATTTCTTCCTCCAATGCAGGAAAGTGAAAAGTGAAAGTGAAGTCGCTCAGGCATGTCCGACTCTTTGTGACCCCATGGACTGCAGCCCACCAGGCTCCTCCATCCATGGGATTTTCCAGGCAAGAGTACTGGAGTGGGTGCCATCTGGTAGAAGATGAAGAAGCTTATTGTCTGCTTCTATGGACACCAACACATCGAAGACACATAACATCAACACATCACTCTACTTCAATTTTTAGCTGCTCACTTGTTGAATTAGCTCAGTGATTTTTTTTCTTTGTTTATTAGACCGCATCTGGCTGAAGTTGGGGCATAAGGTATCTCTTCTGGCAGCACACTGTCTAGCTTTGGAACACAGGTTTCGCTGCTCCACAGTATGTGAGAGCTTAGTTCCCCAATAAAACTGGCATCCTCGACATTGCAAAGTGGATCCTTAGCCACTGTGCCACCAGGGAAGTCCCTCTGATTCTCTCACAGAGAATTTTTAATTCTTTAATAAAGGGCAAAACTTAAAGATAGAAAAAAAAAATTAATGCTTTTAAAAATATGGAAGGTACAGCTCATGTTCTTCTGTGGAAAGATTCAACCTCAAAATATATATATATATATATGTAAATAATGCAAAACTAATCTGTATTTTCAAAAAATTCCAATGGAAATGCTGATGNTTGTTGAATTAGCTCAGTGATTTTTTTTCTTTGTTTATTAGACCGCATCTGGCTGAAGTTGGGGCATAACGTATCTCTCCTGGCAGCACACTGTCTAGCTTTGGAACACAGGTTTAGCTGCTCCACAGTATGTGAGAGCTTAGTTCCCCGATAAAACTGGCATCCTCGACATTGCAAAGTGGATCCTTAGCCACTGTGGCACCAGGGAAGTCCCTCTGATTCTCTCACAGAGAATTTTTAATTCTTTAATAAAGGGCGAAACTTAAAGATAGAAAAAAAAATTTTTAATGCTTTTAAAAATATGGGAGGTGCAGCTCATGTTCTTCTGTGGAAAGATTCAACCTCAAAAAATATATATATATATGTAAATAATGCAAAACTAATCTGTATTTTCAAAAAATTCCAATGGAAATGCTGATGGCTTTTTGTTGTGAGATCTTGGTCCTTGAAATTTATCTCCAAGCAAAACTGGGCAAGAATGCAGATGGCAGTATGGAAAACATTGAGAGACTTGCATAGGAGATCTGCACTGCCATTAAAATATGGTATAAAACACTCTACAATAAGTCAGAGAACAGATGCCTGCAGGTGTATTTTATGTGAGAAGAACTTCTGATCATTGGGGAGAATAACACATCAATACCTGGTGTTAGAAAAAATGGTTTAATTGGACAAAAAAAAATTAGATTTTTTTATCTCATACCTTATAGCTAAGTGAGTTACAAATGTTCTCAGTTTTGACATTTGAAAGTGAAAAATATCTTAGAAGCTCGGAGGAGAATATTTAATCTCAGAATAAAGCACTTTCTCAACGTAGCAAAAAAAAATTTTTTTTAATGAAAAAACATGAATGCAAGAGGAAGAAAATGAGAGGTATTTTCTTATTTCTCAACCTACAAACAACTTAAAAATGCTGTCGTTTCAAAAACTGCCGTTCTACAAACAAAACTGGAAAACATGATGACTAAAGAAAACACAAGTATTTGTGATGCTTAGAACAAGTATTAATGCCATGTTGTGTATTTGCAGTATTTAGGACAGGCGGATGCCTTGTTATGTAAATAACTGTCATTGCTCAGACAGCAAAGTGTAAACAGCTTGAAAGCTCATAATTCTGTGGTGAAATGACCAAGTTATGTATTTTGACTTGTTAATGAAGAAGCATGAAAGAGAGAAATACATGGCTATCTTTGAGCGTGAAATTACGGGTTCTTAAAATGGGAGCAGTTCTCGGGCAGAACATGCGGAAACACAGTATCTTTCTATGCCAGTACACTGGCCACAGAAATTGGAAAGCCTTGCAGGGTTTTGTAAGGCGCTTCCAGAATGCTTGGCAAGAACCTTAAGAATGTTCACACCCTTCAGGGTTGCAGTGATCTCTCTCAGGATTCAGAGATTTATGGGAGAGCCTTTGCAGAGGTGGCCAAACAGGGAAAATACCATGAACGGCCACCAAGAGAGGATTCAACTCTTAGCGGCATGTGCATTGAATGGGGTCTTAGTCTGACTGACTACATGGGGAAACGCGTTCATATTGTTAATGTGGGGTCTGACTCTCTGCGACCCCATGGACTGCAGCCCGCCAGGCTCCTCTGTCCGTGGGATTCTCCAGGCAAGAATATTGGAGTGGGTTGCCATTCCCTTCTCCGGGGGATCTTCCTGCTCTAGGGATCGAACCCAGGTCTCTTACGTCTCTTGCATTGGCAGGCGGGTTCTTTACCCCTACTGCCACCCAACAAGCCCTAACACCATATAGTCTGGTTTGTAAACAGAACATGTGTGTGTATATGTGTGTCTGTGTGTGAGTGCATGATATAATTGTTGCTCAGTCGCTCAGTCATGTCCGACTCTTTGCGACCCCATGAACCGCAGCACGCCCGGCCTCCCTGTCCATCAACAACTCCCAGATTTCACCCAAACTCATGTCCACTGAGTCGGTGATGCCATCCAACCGTCTCATCCTCTGTTGCCCCCTTCTTCTGCCTTCAGTCTTTCCCAGCATCAGGGTCTTTTCTGATGTGTGTGTGTCTAATTTTTGCATACACTTACCAAAATCTGAGCCTGTTCAGAGTACTTTTTTTTTCACCTTGGTCCCTGGTAGCTCACACGGTAAAGAATCTGTCTGCAATGCAGGAGACCCGGGTTCGATCCCTGGGTTGGGAAGGTCCCCCTGGAGGAGAGCATGGCAACCCACTCCAGTATTCTTGCCTGGAGAATCCCATGAACAACAACAAAAAAAAGAACCCCATCAACAGAGGAGCCTGGCGGGCTACAGCCCATGGGGTTGCAGAGTCCGACACGACTGAGCAACTAACACACAACACAGTATGATTGGGGATTTTTGTGTCTTATGCTTTCCATTTTCCCCTATATTTGTTGTTTATAGTTATTTATACGTGAGTCCAAGTGAACTCCGGGAGTTGGTGATGGACAGGGAGGCCTGGCATGCTGCAATTCATGGGGTCGCAAAGAGTTGGGGTCGCAAAGAATTGGATATGACTGAGCGACTGAACTGAATTGATACAACGTATACTATAGAATAAGGATTTACAAAAACTCAGGCGAGTGCGAGCTTGCTGGGTGAAAACATTAGAAACTTGGTCTTCTCCTCCCGAAAGGCCCCTCACCCCCAATCAGATCTGGGTTTCGTTGTTATTGTTGGTTAGTTGCTAAGTCCTTTCCTAGTCTTTGCGACCCTGTGGCCTGTAGCCCACCAGGCTCCTCTGTGGGATTTCTCATGTCTGGCTAAATCCTTGTAGTCTCTCCAGCAACCTGGCCTCATGGTGGGTGGCCTTGTGAGCACTTTCCTGGTTTCTGCTGGAAAGACATCAAGAGAGATCACTTTTCCCCCCATTTTGAAATGGACTCAGTGCGGTATTTTCTGTAGGAAAAATCTCGGCGGTTATTACTATTTCTTTTTTAATTACTAGTTTTAAATCCCGGCTTTGACAAAGAGTCTCACTTTCCAGAAACAACAAAAAGAAAATGAAACAGCCGTGGACAGTCATGCTGTGCCCTGAAAACTGTGCTTTTAAGCTCCTCTTTTAACTAGTAATTTAAAATAGACCTGTGGCTCCTACCATTGTCCAGGAAGAAAAATAGAAAAAGAAAAAAAATGCTTTTACCCAGAATCTATTTTTATAATCGTTGAGAGAAAGATCTTGAGGAAGCCCATAAACTCCCAGCCTTCATCCAGACTCAGAAAAAGTATCACTGAATTATCCTGACATATTTCACAGATGCTTATAAAAGAACAGAGGGAGAGAGACTGCAGGAACCTTCACGGTACACAGGAAGTCTCTTGGATTTGTTTAATCATTATTTTTGAAATCACATTGCCAGACTTTAATGGAGAAAATGTGTCAGCCGCTCAGTCCTGTCTGACTCTTTGCGACCCCATGGACCGTAGCCCTCCAGGCTCCTCTGTCCATGGGGTGCTCCAGGCAACAATACTGGAGTGGGGTGCCACTTCCTTCTCCAAATGGAGAAAATAGCCTTGTTGTTTTTTCTTCCAAAAGCCGTGTGTGCGCATTTATATTTTAAATAATGGAAAGTTGAATGAGGTTTCAACAGCGCGTCTCTGCTCCCAATCTTTTTATGACTGTAAAAATGAAAATACAGTTTATTTGTTCTGTTCTTTTAAGAATATTTGTGCATCTGGCTTCACGGGGTCTCAGCTGTGGCACACGGGATCTTCACTTGCAGGACTCAAACTCTTAGTGGCCCCACTCAGAACCTAGTTCCCTGACCACGGATCAAACCCGGGGCCCCCTACTTGGGGATCGTGGAGTGTCAGCCTTTCCAAGGACACTGTTGAAGTCTCAGTGGTATACAGTGCCTGAAAGTGCTTTGCAAACCATAGCCATTTTAAACCGGAGGGGAATAACAGCAAGAATTCTGGAAATAGCAATGCATACTTGCNCTTGGGGATCGTGGAGTGTCAGCCTTTCCAAGGACACTGTTGAAGTCTCAGTGGTATACAGTGCCTGAAAGTGCTTTGCAAACCATAGCCATTTTAAACCAGAGGGGAATAACAGCAAGAATTCTGGAAATAGCAATGCATACTTGCACGCGTGTGCACGTGTGTGTCGATTCAGTCATGTCTGACTCTTTGCGACCCCGTGGACTGTAGCCCCCACCAGGCTCCTCCATCCGTGGGATTCTCTGGGCGAGAATACTGGAGTGGGGTGCCATGCCCTTCTTCAGGGGATCGGTCCCGACCCAGGGATGGAACTCACATCTCCCGTATCTCCTGCATTGCAGGTGAATTCTTTAATCTGCTGATCCAGTTTTGAAGTATCCAAGTACGTCTCACTGTGACTGTCTTTACTGGAAAATTGTTAAGAGCTGAGTTTTTCAGGAATGCAATAACGAATTACACCAAACTGGGTGGCTTAAGACAAGGAATTCATCCATCCTTGATAACAGATACTATAAAACTTTTAAGAGCTGAGTCTTTCAGGAATGCTATAACCAATGACACCAAGCTGGGTGGCTTAAAACAAAGAGTTCATCCATCCTTGATAATAGTCACCCATATATCTCTTTTCACTGCCAGGTAGCTAGTTAGCTAGCTGGTATCTGTCTATGGGTATCTGTCTATAGGTGTGTACGTATCAATCGTCTGTCTACAAGCTATTTCCATAATTCATCCATGCATCATCTCTCTGTATCTGTGCATCAGATATTGTCTGTACTATGAATTTATGTATCACCTTTCTGTACATTCCTCTATCCACATAGCTATTTATCTCATCTGTCGTTTAGCGCCTATCTATCCTGTCT
>SJYA01014482.1:0-10255 GCA_006410615.1 Neotragus moschatus
GGAGGAGCCTGGCAGGCTGCAGTCAATGGGGTCGCTACAAGTGGGACGCGAGTGACTTCACTTTCACTTTTCACTTTCATGCACTGTACAAGGAAATAGCAACCCACTCCAGTACCCTTGCCCAGAGAATTCCAGGGATGGGGGAGCCTGGTGGGCTGCTGTCTATGAGGATGCACAGAGTCAGACACGACTGAGGCAACTTAGCAGCAGCAGCACCAGCACCTTAAGGTTGAGTAGCAGCAGGAAGGTCACTTCATTCCTTAGAGTCCTCTGGCCCCCTCTCTCATCACCCTCCCTCTTGTATCTTCCCTTTGGGAAACTGGCTTCTTTGGAGCCTGAAACAGGTGTCTTCTTCAGGGCCTTTGCACCAGCCATTCCTTCTACCAGGCCTCTCTTCCTTGAGATCTCTGCTCAAATGTTACCTACTTTGCCAGACTACCTGAACACGCTGCAAAGAATAAAACCCCAGGCTCTCTCCCTTATGCCTCCTTTTTCTTCATTTTACCTGTCACCATTTAACATGTTATATGATTTTATATTNTCCAGTACTCTTGCCTGGAAAATCCCAAGGATGGAGGAGCCTGGTAGGCTGCAGTCCATGGGGTCGCTACAAGTGGGACGTGAGTGACTTCACTTTCATTTTTCACTTTCATGTACTGGACAAGGAAATAGCAACCCACTCCAGTATTCTTGCCCGGAGAATTCCAGGGATAAGGGAGCCTGGTGGGCTGCCGTCTATGAGGATGTACAGAGTCAAACACGACTGAGGCGACTTAGCAGCAGCAGCAGCAGCATCACCTTAAGGTTGAGTAGCAGCAGGAAGGTCACTTCATTCCTTAGAGTCCTCTGGCCTCCTCTCTCATCACCCTCCCTCTTGTATCTTCCCTTTGGGAAACTGGTTTTTTTGGAGCCTGAAACAGGTGTCTTCTTCAGGGCCTTTGCACCGGCCATTCCTTCTACCAGGCCTCTCTTCCTTGAGATCTCTGCTCAAATGTTACCTACTTTGCCAGCCTACCTGAACACGCAGCAAAGAATAAAACCCCAGCCTCTCTTCCTTATACCTCCTTTTTCTTCATTTTACCTGTCACCATTTAACATGTTATATGATTTTATATTTGCTAACATTATTTCTCCATCATCCAATTATGGGAACGTTTGTCTCTCAGCACACTCTACCCCTTGCCTTGAAGCTGGTAAGTACTCAATTTATGAGCCCCAGAGGACTGACAGAAATTTCATTAAAAGTATGCAATACCTGACCTTTTGAGGAAATGGCTGCAAAAGAACAGGAATTCGTAATCAGAGATGGAACAAGGAATGCCCTGAAGGGGACAGATTTCACACCAAAATTATAGGTATTGATTTCATGACTGAAAAATATCAATTGTATCATTTGACTACGCCAGTAATGCTCATTTTTGTGCAAAGTGGTCATATCATTTTGCGGGATTTAATTCCAGGTCATTCCCTCTATCACATGGAACCAGAGAATGGTATGCATATTTCAGAATTTCTTGTTCTTGGAATATCAAATGAACCAGAACTTCAGCCCGTCATATTTGGGCTTTTCCTCACCATGTACCTGATCACTGTGTTTGGAAACCTGCTCATCATTCTGGCTGTCAGCTCAGACTCCCACCTCCACATCCCCATGTACTTCTTCCTCTCCAACCTGTCCTTTGTAGACATCTGCTTCATCTCCGCCACCATCCAAAGATGCTGTAAAATATGCAGATGCAGAGCCAAGCTATCACCTATGAAGGCTGCATCAACCAGATATACTTCTTACCACACTTTGCAGGGTTGGATGATTTCCTCCTGACCGTGATGGCCTATGACCGGTTTGTGGCCATCTGCCACCCCCTGCACTACACAGTCATCATGAACCCCTGGCTCTGTGGACTGCTGGTTCTAGTGTCATGGGTGATGAGTGCCCTGAATTCCTTGATACAAATCTTAATGATGTTGCGGCTGTCCTTCTGTAGAGTCCCGGAGATCCCCAACTATTTCTGTGAACTCAATCAGGTAGTCCGGAGTGCCTGTTCTGACACCTTTCTTAATGACGTGATGGTGTATGTTGCAGCCGGGCTGCTGAGTGATGGTCCATTCACTGGAATACTTTACTCTTACTCTAAGATTGCTTCCTCCATATGAGGAATCTCATCAGCTCAGGGGAAGTACAGAGCATTCTCCACCTGTGCATTCTCACCTCTCAGTTGTCTCCTTATTTTATTGTACAATCCTAGGAGTGTACCTTAAACCTGCTGATGTCCACAACTCACACTCATGTGCAATAGCCTCAGTGATATACACTGTGGTCACCCCGATGCTGAACCCCTTCATCTACAGTCTTCGGAATAAAGACATAAGAGAGGCTCTGAAAAGATTCATTGAGCAATAAAAGGACAAACTCTTCTGGGGCTAATAAGTAGATCCAGAAATTGCCATTCTTCCTTAACACTGTGAACATATAATTTGTCTTTTCTATTACTTCCTTAATTTTACATTTTTTGACTTTAACTTCTGTTTATATGTAAGTAATTCAGTTTATTAAGCTTTCCCATTTATTTCATTTTCCTGCTTTGACATATTTTCTTCCAAACTTATATCAGAAATATTTGCAAATTCCCTTTTATTTCTTGAGTCTATGGGAATTTCTTAAGAATAGTATCTTTTCAAGTGACATATATCATTTCAAGTTTTTTCTTTTATTTTACTAAAAGAATAGTTAGAAGTTGTATTACTCATATTGAATAAGCTCTACTTGGCACCTTCACTATGTAATTTAAGTAACTCACTTTATCAGGCCTTTTCTTCTATCTTATACAGAATAATGACTGAGAACCACTGACCTAGAGCAAGAGAACTAGAAAAATCTCATGTTCTAATCACTACACACACCTTACTCACTTCATAGCTTTGGAGTTTTTGTTTATTTTTTAAATTTAACTTATTTATTTTAATTGGAGGCTAATTACTTTACAATATTGTAGTGGTTTTTGCCATATATTGACATGAATCAACCATGGGTGTACATGTGTTCCACATCCTGAACCCCCCTCCCACCTCCTTCCCCATCCCATCCCTCTGGGTTATCCCAGTGCACCAGCCCCGAGCACCCTGCCTCATGCATTGAACCTGGACTGGCCATCTATTTCACATATGGTAATATACATGTTTCAATGTTATTCTCTCAGATCACCCCACCTTCGCCTTCTCCCACAGGGTCGAATAGACTGTTCTATACATCTGTGTCTCTTTTGCTGTTTCACATATAGCATTATCATTACCATCTTTCTAAATTCCATATATATGCATTAGCATACTGTATTGGTGTTTTTCTTTCTGACTTACTTCACTCTGTATAATAGCCTCCAGTTTCATCCACCTCATTAGAATTGATTCAAATACATTCTTTTTAATGGCTGAGTAATATTCCATTGTGTATATGTACCACAGCTTTCTTATCCATTCATCTGCTGATGGACATTTAGGTTGCTTCCATGTCCTGACTATTATAAACAGTGCTGTGATGGGGTACATGTGTCTCTTTCAATTCTGGTTTCCTTGGTGTGTATGCCCAGCAGTGGGATGGCTAGGTCATATGGAAGTTATATTTCCATCTTTTTAAGGACTCCCCACACTGTTCTCCAAAGTGTCTATACTAGTTTGCATTCCCACCAACAGTGTAAGAGCTTTCCTTTTTCTCCACACCCTCTCCAGCATATATTGTTTGTAGATTTTTGGATAGCAGCCATTCTGACTGGTGTGAGATGGTGCCTCATTGTGGTTTTGATTTGCCTTTCCCTGATAATCAGTTTAATCACCTCACCCTTCTGAACCACAATTTTGCAAATTTAGAATGAGGCTTATAATTGTACATCCTCATAAGATGTTCTGTGGCAAAGTAACAAATGAGACAACAGGTATAAGATGCTAAGCTCAGTCCATGGTGCATTAAAAGATCCATGTGGATCTCTTATCATTACCAAGTTTTTTTATGATTAAAGGATTAAACCCTAGCTTTTCTTATGTTAAAACAGAAAACCCTTAATTGATGTGTCAAAAGCATTTTGAAGTCAGGGATTATTTTACCTATGGTTTCATAGCAGAGGAACGCAGTTCTATCCCTTATTGAGGAGGAAATAATAATTTTCCAGAGATAGCAAGAGCTGCATTCCCATCATAAGATAGTGCTTTTGAAACCCAAGGGTCCTAGTCCAGACAGGTTCCTTAGACTTAGAGAACACTTTGACTCAGGGTTGCAAAAAGTGTCAGTGTCAGAATTCTGGGATACAGGAGGGTTATGGAGTAGTAATAAGAATCGGATACACTTGACTTCTAACCTGGTCTCCTGGGAAAGACCAATCAGCTGGAAAAATTCCATTCTGTCCAGACAAGTTCCCCTGAGGAAATGATGTGTTTGAGAATTGAAGTAATAGTGGAAAATGTGCTGAACATGTATAATGAGCAGATACAGCAAATACACAGAGCTATAAATATCTCTGCTGCTGCAGTGTCTGAGCAGCTCCAGCTTGAGCTGAACGGGACATGGTTTTGCATTTACATTCTTAAGTATGGTTCAAAGACCCACGCTTCACTCTTTCCTTTTTTCTTGTCTGGATTCAGAGCTTCAGTCTCCACCATCAACCCTTCAGGAGGAATTTGGACTTCCGCACAGAGACCTTCCTCTCAGACTTTCTATCTGGGTGAGTCTGAAAGCCCAGCAGGAGAAAGTCACAGAGGATGAAACTCAAGAACATTTACTTAAGGTCACCTGAAACCCCAAAGTGCTAGTCCAGAGTCAATGTTGTCTTAATAATTTATAATCAGTTTGTTTCACATGTAAAGAAGACAAGTGTCTATTGCATTAAGCAATTCAAGAATTGTTGATAATTATGTGATGGGGACGAAAACCTAGTTAGAGGAGACTCAAGAAGAAATGGAAGGCATAGTGGTTTCAGTAAAATTTGAACATTTCCAAGGAGATTTGTGGTTTAAGAGAATAGGAAAACATGCTATTTGGTCAAGAGTGGCTTGCAGTGAAGTGATGACATTTTATGTATTTATTTTTGATTTTTGAGATGGGGTATATTTGAGCATGTTCTATATTCATAAGGAAGATCCAGATCAATGGAATAGCTACTACCTGGAAGCTTACAGTTCTTAAGACACACATTTCATAGAACCTTTTCTCACATTGAGTATTCACTTGAAAAAATTGAATTTAGTATAAAGAATCATATTATGCTGAAAGGCTTAATTTTGCATTAGGTTTGTTACCTGGGAGGCTGAATATATTTGAGGGATGAATTATCACTTGTTTCTCTATTACATATTATCTATCCACATTGTTTCATATCCTGGCATTTGAGTGTTATTGTTCCTTTTTTTTTTTTTGCTCTATTATTTCCTCTGTAATTTTATTCATACCTCTATGAAGGCACCAGAGTGTACAAAGCAGGTAAGATCTTTGATGATTTGGAGCTAACATTTATTGGAGAAATATTTCATAATAAAATAGACACATATATTGCAAAGTGTCATCAGGTACAAATCTCGTGAAGGAAGAGATAGGTTCTATGGTGTTTATAGGATTTTGTAGGGTATATTATGAGGAGTTTATCACAGGTGGGACAAGTCTCAGAAGTAGAGTGTGACCAAGGGGTTTGCCACCAAAAAAAAAAAATCAAAGCCAGGGAATAACAAAGAAAAATGCCACTTAAGAAAAAGGATAGGGGGCTTACGTACTGTCTCAGTAGTGAAGAATCCACCTGTCAATGTAGGAGATATGGTCCAGTTCCTGATCCAGGAAGATCCCACATGCTGTGAAGCAACTAAGCCTGTGCACAATTATAGAGCCTGTGATCTAGAGCCCAGGAGATGCAACTACTAAAGCCCACACACCCAAGAGCCTGGACTCTGCAATGGGAAGTCAGAGCAATGAGAAAGCCACACCATAACTAGAGAGTAGCCCCTGCTCGTTTCATCCAGAGAAAAGTCCGCACAGCAATGTAGACCCAACACAACCAAAATTAAATAAATAAAATCTATTTTTAAAAGAAAGAAAAGCAATGAAAAGGAGAGTCTCATTCACTACTGGACCATATGAAAATTATGGACAAATACACATGAATAAATATGCAATAAAGAATTGACTGAGGGCTTGATGTGGACACTGTAGTGAGGCACTGGAGGAATAGAAGTGCAGTCAGTGTGCGGGCCCTTGAGTCTGAAGTCACTTCAACCCCCACATTCCAGTCTGGTCCTTCTGCAACCTGCTCTTGCCTTGGCGTCTATTTATACTGTTTCTCCCTCGGCAAGGACTGGTCTCTTATAAATATCTTCTTGCATTCATTGCAGTGGGTAAGAAACTTTTTTGACTCTATCC
Organism: Neotragus moschatus; assembly: GCA_006410615.1. Lineage (NCBI taxonomy): Eukaryota > Metazoa > Chordata > Mammalia > Artiodactyla > Bovidae > Neotragus > Neotragus moschatus. Next base: position 6,392 of record SJYA01014482.1, read on the forward strand.
CAGCTAAGACATGCCTTTTACATGTGATCCAGCCACACATGCATGCATGAACATGAGCATACACAAACACAGGCATCTGAACAAAGAGAAGCAGAAAAATCCTACTGTATGTGATGCAGTCTGACATTTTAATTTTGCATTTTATTTTTTCTACCCTATTTTATTCTTACAAACTACATAGTCTGAACCTCTACTAGGTGTGAATCTCAGAATATGGGAAACGTTTCTCCAGCATGTCTTTGAAAACGATGTTAATGTTTCCCTGGACCTTTTTAGCGATTTCTATGAGAACATGTCTTTTTCATTCCTTCATGCAGTATGTATTTATTCAGGTACTGCTCACAACTAAACAAAATCTAAGGGGTTGAAGAGTAAGTGTAATATTGACATATGCCTCAAGGCACTTATAGTCTAGCAGAGAATAAAAGGTGCAGAGTTAATTAAAACCTCATAATGATAACCCTGTATCTAAATGACTGTAAGTGAAATTCCCTGTTTTCTGTACAAATGTTAAAAGAGGAGAATTCATGAAAGAAATGATCTGAGAAAGAAGATGGTGTTTTGGAGAGAGGGAGGGGTGAAAATTCCAAATAGAGTGGTTGATTCTCTAAGGAGGTGCATATAAGCTCCGAGTCTTGAGCCTGTGGCGTCAAGTGAAGCTGTGACTCAAGTTTAATATTCATGAGATTGATGTGAGTGAGGGCAGCACGAGAGTGAAGTGGTGGTTCAGTGACAGAGAGTCAAGGCTAGGATTTGAAGCTGTGGAATCTGCGGCTGATTTCACAGTGGGGAGTCACTGGGAGAGAAGGAAGTCAGGGAGTTGGCTGTTTTGAAACACAGCTGTTCCCTCTAGCACACACTTCTACCCAGAGAGACTCATGTCTCTTTCGTTCTCTTTCTTGAGATCTCTGATGAAATGTTTTCCAGGTTGCCTGAACACCCAGTAAAAAATAATACCCCCATCAACTATCTTCTTTATATTTGATCTATTTTCCTTTTCCACACTTGTTAACATATGATCATTTGTATGAGTTTTTAAATTTTTTCCTTATATATTTTCTCCACCATTGAACTACAGGACTTATTGTCTCTCAGCACCCTTTCCTCTTTTTCCAGAATTTAGTAGGCCTTACATTTGTATTCCTTCAAATGCATGACAAAATCCCTCATTACAAATGTGGAATACCTGACCACTGGGGGAAAAGCTAACTGTAAGATAGGCTTTCCTATTTGGAGATGGCACAAGAGATTGGCTTGAAGGGGAAATTTCTATACAAAGTCATGAATATTTTTGGAATGCAAAATATAAATGTTAGAGTTCACCTATGTTTGCAAGGCCAGTTTTTGAAAAAACTAGTCATGCTTTTTTTTGTTTCTAGGAAGTCATTTGCATCACATGGGACCCGGGAATGAGACACCAGTTTCAGAATTTATTCTCCTGGGAGAATGAACCAGAACTGCAGCCTCTCATATTTGGGCTTTTCCTCTCCATGTACCTGATCACTGTGTTTGGAAATCTGCTCATCATCCTGGCTGTCAGCTCAGATTCCCACCTTCACATCCCCATGTACTTCTTCCTCTCCAATCTGTCCTTTGTAGACATCTGCTTTATCTCCACCACCGTCCCAAAGATGTTGAGGAACATAAGGACACAGAACAAAGTAATAACCTATGGAGGCTGCATCATCCAGATGCATTTTTTCTTATTTTTTGCAACACTGGACGTGTTCCTCTTGACTGTGATGGCCTATGACCGCTTTGTGGCCATCTGCCACCCACTCCACTACACAGTCATCATGAAACCCTGGGTCTGTGGACTCCTGGTCCTACTGTCCTGGATCATGAGTGCTCCGAATTCCTTGACACAGAGCATAACGGTGTTGTGGCTGGCCTTCTGTACAGACTTGGAAATCCCCCACTTTTTCTGTGAAGTTAATAAGTGGTTCAACTTGATTGTTCCGACACTTTTCTTAATGACATGTTGATGTATTTTGCAGCTGGGGTGTATGGTGGCGTTTCCCTCACTGGAATTCTTTACTCGTATTCTAAGATAGTTTCTTCTATACTAGGAATTTCATCTGCTCGGGGGAAGTGTAAAGCATTTTCCACCTGTGCCTCTCACCTCTCAGTTGTCTCTTTATTCTTTTGTACAGTCCTGGGAGTGTACCTTAGCTCTGCTGCTACTCACAGCTCACAATCAAGTGCTGTTTCCTCGGTGATATACACTGTGATCACACCCATGCTGAACCCCTTCATCTATAGTCTGAGGAATAAAGACCTAAAGATGGCTCTGAAAAGGATCACTGGGATGGCAGCTATATAAGGACCAAATTTTCTGGGGCAGAAGAAATGCCTGTGATTTTAGGGCTCAAAACCTCAGAGCTCAATTCTTTGATCAGGTTGCTGAAGTAGAACTTGACCCTNTGCTGAACCCCTTCATCTATAGTCTGAGGAATAAAGACCTAAAGAGGGCTCTGAAAAGGATCACTTGGATGGCAGCTATATAAAGACCAGTTTTCCTGGGGAGGAAGAAATGCCTGGGATTTTAGGGCTCAAAACCTCAGAGCCCAATTCTTTGATCAGGTTGCTGAAATAGAACTTGACCCTTTTATTTATTTCCCCAAATTTCCATTTTTTTGAATTCAAGGCCTCTACATTTTATTATCAAATGAAATTATGTGCTAGGGAATTGTACCAACTTCTATTATTCTCCCCGTGAGTGTGTAGTCAGCTGTAAATCTCTCTATTATGTTTCCTAAGTGATGTTGAGTAAGGATGCCATGCTCTCCTGTCTTGAATGGGTTTATGGTTTTTTCTGTATCTATGCTGATCTCCTATTTACAGGAAAAAAATGAGTTTATCATGTGAATTACTTATATTTAATTTCAGCATTTCTATATCCATAAATGACCTTTGACTTCCTTCCCAGTTAGAAGACAGCTCTCACCCATGTTAAGTGAGAACCACCTGCCTAGGCCCTAGATTCAACCCTTAGCCATGCACCATCGGATTCTTTTCCATTTAATTAAGTTATTGGAATATAATTACACAAATAAACTGCATATTTAAAGTGTACAGTTTGGGGGGCTTCCCTGATGGTCTAATGATTAAAAATTTGCTTTCCAATGCAAGGGACACAGGTTCAATCCTTGGTCTGGGAAGTAAGATCCCACATGCCACAGGGGAACTAAGCCCCTGCACCTCAGCTAGAGAAAACTAGAGAAAAGCCTGCACACCATAATGAAGAACCTGTGCAGCCTAAACAAATACATAAAAAAGGGTATGATTTAATGAAATAAATAAGATATCCAAAACTGAGAACATAATGCCTATTTCTCTTTGTGTTTAATTTGACAGTGCACATAGCTTTACATGCTTTATTATGTAATTGTGAAAAAATTTAAGCTCCCTGAGCCTGTTTCCTTGTTTATGAAGTGTTGTGAAATACTAAACAAAACTTCATATGGATGCTATGAGAAATAAATGAAATGTGTAGACATTTCTTTTCTGATCCAAACAAAACACCTAAGGGCTAAGTTCGTTTCTGCGTGTATACATTTTTTTTCTTTCAAATAAACAGTGTAGTACACATGTGTGCATGCACACAGACATCTTTTATGTAGAAAGGAAATGAGAGAAACCGGGAGAGAATGGAAATGAAAATAATGAACATTTGAATTAATATAAAATAAAAATATAGAGATATAGACACAGAAATTTAAAGTGCAAATGAGAGTAACCTAAATTTGATGTGAATTACTTTTCCTACCTCAATGTCACAAAAGAATCACAGGCGACAGTTTACATTTACATCTATAAAATTAAAATGTATTGTATCAGTTAATGAGGCAGAGAATATCTTCA
>SJYA01014483.1:0-10116 GCA_006410615.1 Neotragus moschatus
AGCCTCTCTTTCTCCCTCATAACCCAACAGCTGCGAGATCTGGCCTCTGCCTGCCTGCTCATCCTTCTCTCCCACCACTCCCTGCTTTCTGAAATTTGTTCTAGCAGGACTCACTTATTTGAGAATTTAAAAATTCTCTCTCTCTCTTTTCTGTGCAGGCCCCTATGCCTAGAGCTCTCTTCCTTTCTTTCTTTACCTGCTGATTTTCTGTTGATTCTTCACATAGTTCAGCATCATGTTCTTCAAGAATCTTCAGTCTCCTAATCCTTAAAATGATTTGGATGTTTATTCTCTGTTTCAGTAAACTGTCCCAAGCTGTGTTGTATCACACACAGCCTTCTACGTTGGATTGTGAGTTTCAAGGACCAGTCTTACTCATCTTTGTTTGCCTTTCACTCAGTGGAGTGCCTGGCATATCCTGTGTACACAGTAAATACTGGTTGGGTTAAACTAAACTACTGATTCAGTTTAAATACTAAATGAAAACCTCGAAACCTGTGTCGTGTCGCCTCGAATGTTTCAGAACTGAACTCTTTGAAGTTATAGAGCCACAGATAAATCTCCATTAAATTTTCTTTCTGTTGGATTCTGTGTGTATTTTGAAAATTAAAGAGGATATCTTTTCGGATGGTGATCTTTCCATTTTCGACTTGATGAACAAGACATCAAATTACGTACAACAAAGTACCTGGTTCAAAATTCAACAGATTCTAGAATAGAATCCCCAGAATCCTTATATTTACCAGTAAGTACTATAAAGTGTAGACTGTAAAGTATTTTTATTNTTAAAGAGGATATCTTTTCAGATGGTGATCTTTCCATTTTCGACTTGATGAACAAGACATCAAATTACGTACAACAAAGTACCTGGTTCAAAATTCAATAGATTCTAGAATAGAATCCCCAGAATCCTTATATTTACCAGTAAGTACTATAAAGTGTAGACTGTAAAGTATTTTTATTTGTAAAAAAAATGTGGTTTGCATTTTTCCCTAATTACAATAATTGGAAAGCTCAATTTGTAATATTATAAATAGAAAGCATGGAAATTCACAGAGAAAGAAAACAAAAATTAGCTACAATTCTACCACAAAGATAATTGAAATGTTAAAATTTGCTTCATGATCTATCAGGATTTTCCATAACTTTTCTCTGTATAAGTACTATGATTTAAGAATTGTTCTGTAGTCTGTTTTATTTTTCTTTTAGCAATATAACAGAAACATTTTTTTCCATGTCAATAGAGATTTGGCTGTAATGCTATTTTAAAATTTCCACTTTTTAAAACTATTTTATTGTGTGGATATAATCCTTTATTATTAAACATTGAAACTTTTCTAAAAACTGTAATACAAATTTTATCCCCATACTTTTGCTATACCTATTTAGATATTCTTTGTGTGCTAGGGTACTTACATATATATATGAAAATAGAGTTTAACCATGCAAGTACAGTTTAAAATCTTCTCTTGTTTACACTGATGAGTGTCTTGGAACACTGACCAAAAGGGGCCCCTAATGATTCATATTTCCAATTTTCTAGCTCAGATGAAAATAATACTTTCTTGCAGATTCCTAGTGGTGATTTGCAAGTGATTCATTTGTGTAACATTAGTAAAGAACATATAGAAGGCAATGGCACCCCCACTCCAGTACTCTTGCCTGCAAAATCCCATGGGCGGAGGAGCCTGGTAGGTTGCAATCCATGGGGTAGCTAAGAGTCGGACACGACTGAACAACTTCACTTTCACTTTTCACTTTCATGCACTGGAGAAGGAAATGGCAACCCACTCTAGTGTTCTTGCCTGGAGAATCCCAGGGATGGGGGAGCCTGGTGGGCTGCCATCTCTGGGGTCGCACAGAGTCGGACATGACTGAAGTAACTTAGCAGCAGCAGCAGTAAAGAACATAATTTTATGTTTGTCAATGTTTTATTTATAAAATGGAACTAATAATATACTTGTCTCCAACTTTTGTGGAAGACAGGAGAGTGTATTAAAGCACAGAGGAGTATGTTGCTACATAGAGTTTTCATGGTTAGTTTTAAAATGTTTCTCATTGTTCTTTTATGTTGTAATTTTTGGGTATTTTTGTTGCCCTTCCCATCTTATGAATGAACGATGACTCTAAAGTATAATTTCTTTTCTGTTTGTGTGTGTCCTGTGGCTTGCTTTCTTTTTTATAAGGCAACATTTTGTGCTACAAAGCAATACATAATAAATATATTTCTAAATTACATTTCAAAATGAGAAATTGTTTCAAAGTGAACCTCAGAATATGGGAAGTCTCTGAAGTGGAGGAAAAGATGAAATGGACAGATTAAATGAGATGTGGCAACCGCAGGGGACATTCTACTTCATACAAGTCCCAGAAATCTCAATGAAACCCCTACATAATTTACGCATGTTCATAAATAATCCATCTCAACATTTTTCTTTAAGGATTCAGTTTTCAAGTGCATAAACTAAGCAATCCTGGTGACCCACCTCCAGCATGAGATGGGGAAAATATATTTCAAGTCTAAAAAGATGACTTCATGGGTTGTGGTTAATGGAATATTTGCTGGTTGCTTTATCAAGGCCAAAGGGACATTAGCAAATGCACACCATTTGATCATTTATTAATGTATCACATGCTGTGCCTGTTAAAATAATTTTAGCATTCAGGAGCTGGCCTATGAGAATGGAAGACGCTTGAGAGGATGGCTAGGCTGTATTTTGAAAAGTGCTTTTACCATCTTCACTGAACTGTGCTACATAATCCTCTCCCTTGCTATGATTAGACTCAGGTATCGCTGTTACAACTCCAGTTTTATTAGCGGGATTAAAAAGTAGCAGAGGAGATAAAGGGTAAGGTTTTGTTTCTGGAATGATTCAGAGTCTGCCCAAGAAAAGGGAACGTTAGAGTCTGATGCAGAATTCTAGTGTCCCACCTCTGAGGTCTGCACGCCAAGCCCTGGACATATCTCAAAGTATTAAACAGCACAGGTTTTCCCTCACTGATGGATGAGGGTCTTGCCTTAGCCAGGGTAGGAGCCTCATGTGTGGCTAAAAACAGGGGATTAGCTGTGGGGAGAGCAGACATGTTCATCTTTATCTTTCCTGAAAGTTACTCCATGGGCGAACAGGCCATTCATCATCAATGAAAACACAGTTCACTTCCGTCTTCTCACCCACAGGACTGGTCTCCCAAAAGTGCACATCTGGAAATATTATCTAGGCCTGTGTAATGACCAGTGTTTAAGCGTAATCTGTGTGTAAGTGAATTCAGCTGAGAGGGAGTTTGCCTTTTGGCTGTTACTGTCTGAAGCCCTGGTACTACTGAGCTTTCTTCCTTGAAGTTTTATCATCTGGCCAAGAAAATTAATAAGAGCTAAGAAAGAGACCCTAGACTGCTGATTTTGCAAAGAATGTGGCCATGCTTCTTGCAATAATATTGTATAGGCTGGTTAGCACCGCTGGATATCTCAGTGGCTTTCAAAGCTCTGAGTCAGCTTTTGTGGTCATTTGGATTGGAATGTCTTCTAATCACAAGGGTGTGTGTCCACAAGGAAGGGAAGGTATAGCATAAAGGTCTAGAATTTGTTTTCCTTGTGCATCGTGGATGCAGTGGTCCAGTGGTCTGTTTTAGGTTATCTCAAATAATCCCTACAGAGTCTTGTGTGCATGTGTGCTCAGTCACTCCGTTGTGTCTGACTCTGTGACCCCAAGAGCCCGCCAGGCTCCTCTGTCCATGGGGATTCTCCAGGCAAGAATACTGAAGGGTGTTGCCACACCCTCCTTCAGGGGCTCTTCCCAGCCTAGGGATCGAACCCAGGTCTCCCTCATTGCAGCCAGATTCTTTACTGTCTGAACCACCTTCAAGAGAGGCATTGTTGCCCAAATTTATAGACAACAAAACTGACGGTCAAAGGATGAAGTGACATGCCCAGGAAGTGTTATGGCAGATATTGAAGACTGCCTCTATAATTTCATGTTTCCTTTACATATCGCTTGTGGAACTCAAGACTCCACCAATGGACATATGCTGACTTTGTCTTAGTCCACTACCTGATTCTCTATATCTGTGAGTCTGCTTTTTTGTTATATTCTCTATTGTTATTTTTAGAATTTCACATATAAGTGAAATTATCATACAGTATTTGTCTCTCTCTGATTTATTTCACTTAGCAAAATGCCCTTCAATTCCATCCTTGTTGTTACAAAGAGTTCATTCTTTTTTATGCTGGAGTAGTATTCCATTGTGTATTTATACAACTTCTTTATCCACACATCTGTGGACGGACATTTAGGTTTCTTCCATATCTTGCTATTGTAGATAATGTTGTATGAACATTGGGGTGCATTATACCTTTGAATTAGTGTTTCCTTCTTTTTCGGACATAACTCGGAGTGGAAATACTGGGTCATATGATAGCTCTGCTCCTACTTTTCTGAGAAAACTCCATACCGTTTTCTGCAGAGATCGTACCAATTTACACTCACACCAATAGTGTATGAGGCTTCCCTTTTCTCCACATCTTTGTCAACGTTTGTTATTTGTGTTTTCAATGCCAGTCATTCTGACAGGTGAGAGATGATCCCTGTTGACCTTTTTCTTCTGTCAAACTGCTAGAGAAAGGGATTGGAAAGCCATCTCCACCAATGGAGAGAACCAGTACATGTGAAAAAACTATGTGGTGATTCACAGAGCAGCTGCTGGCTTGGGGGTAGATGATGTCACTGGGGGTCTAAACTAAAGGAATCACACATTTTTTCACCTACCAGGGGCTTCCATGTGGATGGTTGGTGGTGGACTTGTTTGGAGCAAAGTGGTTTCATCACAAACCTCTTTCCAATTGCGTGTGTGTGTGTGTGTTCAGTCGCTCAGTCGTGTCTGACTCTGTGACTCCATGGTCTGTAGCCCACCAAATTCCTCTGTCCATGGACTTTTCCAAGCAAGAATACTGGAGTGGGTTGCCATTTCCTTCTCCAGGGGATCTTCCCAACCCAGGGATTGAACCCATGTCTTTGTGTCTCCTGCGTTGGCAGCTGGATTTTTTTACCACTGTGCAAGCTAGGAAGCCCCCTTTCCAACCATAGCTGCTCAATATCTCATCTGTAGTTTTGCAGAGATCCTGGGCTTTTACTGAAAGCTCAGAGTCTCTGAATAATGAGGTAAAAATGGAAAGAAGCGCTACTTCTGAAAAGAGTCCTGCTACTTCTTGTCATCTCTTAGAGAAAACTGAGAATGGTTTAGTTTTATCAGGCTGGTACTCCGTGTGTATCTCTTTAGTTAACACCTTGGACTCTATATTCAGGCAGATCTGAGATGAAACTGTGGCTCTGCCAAGTCTTGATTCTGTGGCCATGGTAAGTTGTTTAACCTTCCTGAACTTGTGCCTTTGTGTGTAAAATGAAAATGTTTGTAATCCCTTACCATATAGGATTATTTTGAAGGTCAAATAAAAGAGTAATGTTTATGCACTTAGCCACAGCACCCGGGGGTGTTGCTGTTGATTGTTACTTTTATTTTTAAAAACTCTTTCAAGCGATTCCAGAAGATGTTTACAAAATTGTTAAACAAAAATAGTAAAAGGTGATGTCCACTACTGTTGAAAATTCACAAAAATGACTACAAATGGAGGCAGAATAGTTTGGCCATATAGACCTTGCCTTTAAGTCTGACATGTCTGGGTTCAAAACTTGACCCATCTCATTTCTATGTGATCTTGAGGATTTTTTTCCTTAACCATTCTAAGCCTCAGTTTTCCAGTTTGTAAAATGGAGTTAATTATAGTTTTAATATCTTCAGGGTGCTCTAAAGTTTAAATGATATGTTCTATAAAGGTCTAAACCCAGTGTCTGACACATAACGAAAGACCAATACATAATAAATATTGCAAGGCAAGAAGTATAGTTGTGCTATGTGATGAGATTATCAGCGTTTTAAATTTAAATAGAATTTATCTACTCTTAATACTATCTTTACACATGTAATCTCAGTATAAAAGTGGAAAACTTCTCTCCCCAGAATCAATGCAACCAAAGTCTGCCCTTAGAATGAGGATTCAATAGGATATTTATCATAAACGGACCTATCCAGGGAACAGAAACAGACTCACAAAGAACAGACGTGTGGTTGCCCAGGCTGAGCCAGGAGTGGACGAGGGGAGGACTGAGCGTCTGGGAGGAGCGATGCAAGCCGCTGGATGTAGAAAGGATTAACAACACGCTTCTACTCTGCAGCACAGGGAAATGCACAATATCCGGGGATAAGCCACGGTGGAGAAGAATATAAAAAAGAGTGCGTGTATGTGTCTAAGCGAATCGCCTTGCTGTACAGCATAGACTGTCATAACATTATAAATCAACCATCTGTCAAGAAAAAAGAAAACAAAGAGAACTTAAGAACTATATTTATGATTTCAATATTTATGCCCATGACTCTTGTGATCACTTTTAACAGCCTGAAAAACAGCTGAGACTCTATCTTGTGACAACCCCAGACTGAAGATGACAAGTCAAAGGAAGGGAAAAGAGGAAATGAACTGGTCTTTGTGTGTATGGAACCGTGACTGGTATTTGGGAATACACGTTTGCAGATAAGGACGCTGACTCATAAAGAGACCCTCATTCCACGCCTTGTGAATGGAAAGGTGAAGGAAGTGGGGTGGTGACCCCAGTAATGCCAGCACTTTCGCTGAGGTCCACAGAGGTCCCAGGAGATACATGTGTGGCTCCAGGCCTCTGACTCTGTCACACGGAATCCAGGTGTCAGAGCCCCGAGTGACCTTAGCAGACACCTTGCCAAACCTCCTTCACAGCGTGGGGAGGTGAGTTGCCCCTTTCTGCAGCTGATAAGTGGAGCTGTCCCTGCTTAAACTTGCTCTTACAGCTCCAGTCTCACTCCCTTTCCACTCCGCAGGAACCTCCCACCTCCAGGAAGTTTTGAAGAAATTTCTTAGAGGGGCACACAATCCATAAAGAAATGAAGATAGTATGGGAACCTAGGCCAGTTCCTTAACCTCTCTGAATTTCCACTGCCTCAACTGCACTGGGGTGAAAAGATTCCATTAGAAAAGTCTCCATGCCAGCAACTACATAGCAGTAAAAAGTAGCGAAAGTTGGGCCCTCACTGGGCTTCCCAGGTGGCACCAGTAGTAAAGAACCTGCCTACCGATGCGGGAGACGTGAGACCAGGGTTCCGTCCCTGGGTCAGCAAGATCCCCTGGAGTAGGAAATGGCAGCCCACTCCAGGATTCTTGCCTGGAGAATCCCATAGAGAGAGGAGCCTGGTGGGCTACAGTCCATGGGGTCACAGAGTTGGCACATACAGGCTCTTACTATGGGCCAAGTACTACTCTGGTTGTTGACTTATATAAGTACCTTGTTTAATCTTCACAACAACCCTGCAAAATTGATAGTCATAGATATCCTAACCAAAGCTTAAAAGGATTCAATGAATTTCCCAATGTAGTCTATAAGTGAAAGGTAGTGAAGTGAAATTTTATAGAGTTCTGACTTCAAAATCCACATACCCAATTGCTCTAAAATTCTTCCTCCGTCATTGGTGCTNACCCTGCAAAATTGATAGTCATAGATATCCTAACCAAAGCTTAAAAGGATTCAATGAATTTCCCAATGTAGTCTATAAGTGAAAGGTAGTGAAGTGAAATTTTATAGAGTTCTGACTTCAAAATCCACATACCCAATTGCTCTAAAATTCTTCCTCCGTCATTGGTGCTCTGTACAAAAAAGACACACTGTCATGGCCAGATCCACACAAAGGTATCTGACAGTCTAAATGATGATGACATTGCTTTATGGTAAGGGCTTTGTCAGCATCTCTGAAACAATCTCAGCGAGATGGGGACATTCCTAATAACCAAGCCAGAGGCGCCTCCCTGGCTGTTTGGGTTCTTAATGACTCTGTAATGGCAAAGTGGCCCTGGATGAATGGGGAGAGGTCTCTCAAACTAAGGAGGATACTTCTGAGAGATGCTTCCCCCTTCAGAAGGGAGAAAGAGAAAAGACACTAAAGTTTGTGAGGTGCCTGCTCTAGGTCAAGTACCTTGCCATTTGATTTGCATGGTTCTCTCCACTAAATCTCACCATCACCATGAAGGTGCATGGGACTGTTCTGGTTCACTGGGAAGTTCACTTAAGCACAGAGAAGCGAAGCCACATGCCCCAGGTCATACGACACACTCAGTGTGAGAGGAAGACTGAAGCTGAAGTCTGTTGGTCACCAAGGTCCGTGCTCTCCCCTATCACACTGCCTTCCTGACAAGTTTGATTTTACACTGTTACCTCTCCTAACCACATAGAGGCTAATGCATACTCCCCAATGCCCCCGTACACCTCTCCCCTCCACACACCCTGTGTATAACACCCCAGACTGTATCCCCGTCAGCTTTCACATTGGGTGGGTCCCACAATTATCCTGTGATTCTTCACCGTGATAGACTGATTCTTAGGAACTGACGAGGCTGGAGATACCGGAGTACGTGCTGATGGAGGTTCCGAATCACTGCCCTAATGTACTACACCATCGATTCATCTACGCTGATCTCTAGACTAGATGTGCATTGAGAGAAAGTGGGAACTCCTTGTAATAAAACCCAGCTAAGTTTGCAGAGTGAACTCCACTGGGCATTTAAATTCTGAGGCAAGCATCAGGCTGCCCTGTGAACAGGTGCTGCAGCTGGGTCCTGGAGGAATTACAAAGACGCTGAGTTCACCCAGAAGCCTGTGAGGGTCCCAGGTGGTAAACAGGAGCTTCTCCATCAGTGTCCAGGGCTCACACTCAGGCCTAGCTTCTGGCCTCACATTATCAGACTGAGAAAAGCGTGGCTTGTAACTTGCGTTGAGGTAGATGGGGTTTTGTATGTTGCTGTCATTCACTTATTTATTTTGTTGTTCATTCATTTCTCCTTTTTCAGTAGAGTATTAGGTGGTGCCGCGGCTTGCAGGATCTAGTTCCCTGGCCAGGGATTCAACCCAGGCCCTCTGCATTGGCAGTGCAAAGTCTTAACCACTGAACTGCTAGGGAAGTCCCTATTCATTCATTTCTTTAACAAGCGTTGAGAGTCTATGTTAAGTGGTGAGCTGACACCAGTGAACCAGATGCAAACCTGGGAAGGACCTGAATACAGAGGTGTCTGTTGAGATACAAAGCATCACCGCCTTTTCATCTGTCCTCACTCACATGGCGACAGTCTTGGGCACAGTGACTGTTGTTGTTCCACTTCTTTGTATAATTAGAGTTCCTCAGTGTGTTACGGTTCCCAGATGGCACAGTGGTGAAGAATCCACTTTTCAATGCAAGAAACGTGAGAGACGTGTGTTCCTTCCCTGGGTTGGGAAGATCCCCTGGAAGAGGACATGGCAACCCAACCCCAGTATTCTTGCCTGGAGAATCCCATGGACAGAGGAGCCTGGTGGGCTATGGTCTGTGAGGTCGCAAAGCGCCAGACACAGCTGAGCACAGACACACACAAAGTTACAACACTCTGTGCAAGGAGGGATGGCGATTCAGTACACATGGTCCATCTGTTATCAGCTAACCTCCTTCATATAGCTCACACTGCAGGGTCCTTTACTAAGTAATCGAATCNTGTTAAGTGGTGAGCTGACACCAGTGAACCAGATGCAAACCTGGGAAGGACCTGAATACAGAGGTGTCTATTGAGATACAAAGCATCACCGCCTTTTCATCTGTCCTCACTCACATGACGACAGTCTTGGGCACAGTGACTGTTATTGCTCCACTTTGTATAATTAGAGTTCCTCAGTGTGTGACGCTTCCCAGATGGCACAGTCGTGAAGAATCCACTTTCCAATGCAAGAAACGCGAGAGACGTGTGTTCCTTCCTTGGGTTGGGAAGATCCCCTGGAGGAGGGCATGGCCACCCAACCCCAGTATTCTTGCCTGGAGAATCCCATGGACAGAGGAGCCTGATGAGCTATGGTCTGTGAGGTCGCAAAGCGCCAGACACAGCTGAGCAGAGACACACACAAAGTTACAACACTCTGTGCAAGGAGGGATGGCGATTCAGTACACATAGTCCATCTGTTATCAGCTAACCTCCTTCATATAGCTCACACTGCAGGGTCCTTTACTAAGTAATCGAAT
>SJYA01014484.1:0-2500 GCA_006410615.1 Neotragus moschatus
TTCAAAAGCATCAATTCTTCAGTGTTCAGCCTTCTTTATGGTCCAACTCTCACATCTGTACAGGACTACTAGAAAAAAGGTTAGTTCCCCTACAAGAGTAACAGACATATGGATTGTACACTGGGAAGTGGGGAGGGGTGTCACTGAAGGCAGCTTCCCACCTCTCTATAAGCTCAGAAAGGCAGAGGAGACTCTGATTGTATATCTCTTTCAGAAGCCTGGATTTTAATGCCGAGGTGATCTTAGACCAATGCCCTGGTTGATGTGTAGTGTTCATTATACAATACCCTTGACGAAGGACAATGCAGCCTCTATTTGTATACCTCTGGTGCTAGGCAGCTCACTACTTTACGAAGCTGGCTATTATTATCTTGTGAATTCTGAAGCACATTCTTGGAGTCCTTTGAGTGGTAGGAGGATCTCAAGTCCTTTGGAGAAATCCAGCGCTGTGTATTTGCCCCTCAGTCAGATCACCCTCCAGGCTGAGGTCATCATGTCCACAAAAAACTGAATAGTGCAAAAGCAATATGAGATTCACAAGCATCTTTACGCATGCTTGGGAGGAGGAGCAGCAATTTTGGAGATCTGGTTTCTGTAGCCAAATAAAGAGCCTGTTTGCCTGCGGCACAGAAAGGCCAATTCTGACAGCAGGAGTTTGAAGGAAAATAAGGATTTATTGCAGGGCACCCAGCGAGGGAGTATGAAACAAGCCTCAGATGCACTTCAACCTAAGAGTTGAAGTTTTTTTTTTTTAAAGGGGAAAAACAAAGAAGCAGGACTTAATTATCATTTCATGACTTTTTTTTTTTTTTCTTGCTGCTATTTCTTCATCGTAGTTTTGGGAGTCAGGGTGTCTCTGGGTCAGGATTCTCTGGCCAAGTGTTCCATAGCTCGGAGTTCTGTGAGCACATCTTGCCCTGGAGAAACAACCTGAGTTTGAACATTAATGATGATATCAACAACCTCGGTCGTAGTCATCTGACTGTGGTTGATAAGTGTTCAGTTAGTACAGGATTGAGGTCTGAGGGGACAAGGAAGGGAATAAAGTTTTGGGTGGAGAGATTTAATTAGAAACCTTGTAAGGGAACTCAGTTTCAAAGGGACTTAGTTTCACTTCAAAGACAATTCAAAAAAAAAAAAAATCACTACAATTTGTATCAAAGAGTGTTCTGCCTTTATTGTTTTTGAGGATTTTTATGATTTCAGCTCTTACAATTAGATATTTAATATATTTTGAGTTTATTTTTAATATGTGGTATGAAGAAATGTCCTATTTCCTCACATCTTCAGAGACAGAAGTGTCAAACCACTCACAATACAGCAGGCACACACTCTGTCTTTATACTTACTCTAAGCATGTGCGTGCACCCAGGTGCTCAGTCGTGGCCAACTCTGTGACCCCATGGACTGTAACCCACCAGCCTCCTGTGCCAATGGGATTTCCCAGGCAAGAATACTGGGGTGAGTTACAATTTCCTTCTCCAGGGGATCTTTCTAACCCAGGGATCAAACTCACATCTCTTATGTCTCCTGCATTGGCAGACAGATTCTTTACCAATTGTGCCACCTGGGAAGCTACTTTTAAGTTTACTGCCTATATATTATTTACTATTACACATTTTTTTCATATATTTCTATTTACAATCTTGTTTATATTCTGACTNCAGGCAAGAATACTGGGGTGAGTTACAATTTCCTTCTCCAGGGGATCTTTCTAACCCAGGGATCAAACTCGCATCTCTTATGTCTCCTGCATTGGCAGACAGATTCTTTACAAACTGTGCCACCTGGGAAGCCACTTTTAAGTTTACTGCCTATATATTATTTACTATTACACATTTTTTTTCATATATTTCTATTTACAATCTTGTTTATGTTCTGATTCCTCCTAGCTAGAATACAAGTTCTGTAAGAACAGAAGCCCTTTCAGTCTGACCACAGAATCAACCCCTAGAACCTGTTTCGTTGCAGTCCTCAGTAAGTATTTGTGAAAGGAATCCATGAAGGACATCAGGAGGTATAACAAAAGAGAAGACTTATTCTGTGAGAGCACTTGAAGGAGCTGGCTTTGCATTCTGGAGCTGTCCCTGATTCCATGACCTTGGGCGATTGACTCTCTGTCTTGAATTAGTGAAATGAGAACAGTTATCTCTATCCCCTCTTTGCGGTGGTGAGGAAAAATGAAATATAGTTTACAGATCACTTAGTGCTGCAAACCCTCATACTCATCTGAGGGGTTTGGTTTCGAATCCTTCCTGACATGGACTTTGCATATAGAGCCAATTATGAATAATAACTGATGGGCTCAGGAAAGTTCAGTAAACCAAAATCCAGCATTTTCTGGGTCCATTTGCCTATTTCCCCTTTGACGGTTTTCTTTTTCTTTTTGTTTTCGCCCTCTCCATTGGGTATGCAGGATCTTAGTTTCCTGACCTGGCACTGAACCAGTGTTCCCTGCATTGCGAGCAACTGCTGAGCTTTCAGGGAAGTCCAACAGTTA
>SJYA01014484.1:5000-10472 GCA_006410615.1 Neotragus moschatus
CCAAAATGTGTTTTCCTTGGTGTTAATGACTATCATGTAAAGACTGATTTGTGTGGTCAGACAGATTTTGGAAAAACTGAATTAGTAAAATTGTAAAATTGTAATTGGTTTGGTTCCTGCAGGAGTTCTCTAAATTTTTGGGAAAAGACATAATATGTCAGTTATAATAAACCTTTTGATCACAAAATCTCTTTTTTTTCACAGACTATGTTGTCAGATTAATATTTTGTGAAACATGCTTTGCATAAGGAATCTTAGGCAATGGAGAGCCATGAAGTAGCGGAGAAGAGAAAAATGATTAGAATGCTTTTTAAAGTGTAAGATGGAAGGGGAAGGATAGGGGTGGCGACAGTGAGGTTGAGACGGACATGTACACATTGCTATATTTAAAATGGATAACCAACAAGGTCCTGCTGTATAGCACATGGAACTGTGCTCGGTGTTTTGTGGCAGCTTGGATGGGCGGGGAGTTCGGGGGAGAATGGATACGTGGCTGAGTCCCTTCACCATTCACCTGAGACTATCACAGCACTGTTATTCTGCTCCACCCCAAGACAGAATAAAATATTTTATTTTAAGTACAAGTTAGAGATGCCTTTCAACTCACTTTCCAGAGTTGATCAGTTGGTACTAGCTGGCAACAATGCAGAGATGAAGAAAGAGATCATAAAACCTTGTCTGAATTTATCTAGGAAAGTGTAGTGATAGATAAATGATATCTTCTATGGATTAAAGGATGCTAGAGGTGTGATGGTTAATTTTATGTGTCAACTTTTAGCCAGGCTATGGTGCCCAGTTGCTTGCTCAAACAATAGTTTAGATGCTGGTTGAAGGTATTTTTTAGATGTGGTGAACATTTACAATCAGGGATTTTAAATAATGGAGATTACCCTTGATGAACTATCACATTCAGTTGAAGACCATAAGAGCAAAACTAAGGTTTGCTTGAGAAAAAAGAATTCTGCCTCAAGACTAACATATAAATCCAGCCTGAGTTTCCAGTATGCTAGCCTCTCCATAGATTTTGGTCTTAAGACTGCAGTGTCTTTCCTGAATTTCCATACTGCTATTCTGCCCTACAAATTGTAGATTCACTAGCACCCGTGTGAGCCAACTTCATTTATCTATCTATCTATCTATCTATTTATTATCCATCTGTCTTTCCTACTGGTTCCCTTTTTCTGGGGTAACCACAGCATGATGTCCTCTGGCTTCTTGTGTTAAGTAAAAGTGTCACGTAGGGTGGAAAAGAGAGCTTGGGTATCTGGAAATCAACTCCAAAATAGTGAGGGAATTTGAGAAGAGAAAGAGATGAGTTTTGATTTTGATTTGTAATTTGGATGTCAGAAGAGCAATGAATGGACATCCATTTGAAACACATTCATACAGGGATAAAGAGAAGCCAGCATTATTTCCAACGTGTAAAATATTTTGGTGAGCAGGGCGTATCTCCTTTAGTATCTTTTGAGAGATATACCTGTCTGTCTATAACGTTTCCTGAGGTTGAAATCTGGGAGAAATGCCTTCAGTGACTTGGGAACGAAAGAGCTGCTTTGTCCTGAAAGAAGGCAGGAGTCTTTTGGGGCTAAATGTCCAAGGAACACCTGAATGTGTGCATGGGGGGAGAAAGGAGAAGAATGAACGCAGAGAAAGGTGCAGAGGAATGCCATTAGTGAAAGCTGAGTAGTGCTGAGTCACTGGGCATGACTAAAGCATGGCTGAGAACTCCAGGGTGATGGATGAAGTTCTCATCACTAGGAGATGGAATGATTATGAATGCATGTGTGTGTGATGAGCCAGTTGCTTATGAAAAACCACAGTGGAATCTCTTTATTATAACAGCTCAATAGTCAGACTGATTTCCACAACGCTTGGCAAGTGCCCACCAGTCATTGAAGTCAGATGGGGAGGACATAAATCCAGCCTCCTTTAGCATCAGTCTCCTCTGTGTTTTAATAGCACCCTTGGCTTAGCTCTATCCCACTACTCACAGGTGTCATGAGATACATTTGTTCCTACAGTCATTCAACCAAGATCTATTGAGTTCCTACAATGAGTCATGCACTGGTCTTGGCATGGGAAATACATTAGGGAACAAAAATGGTAACACTCCTTACCCACACATTTTAGTGTGGGTGACAAAAATAGCTTGAAAAAATATTTCAACTGTATGATGAATCATGGCACGTTAAGCAAAAATAAGATGAGGCATATGTATCTACCAGGAGAGGCTAGGTTACAATGGAGTCATCAAGTCTTGGGTCTCAAAGGCTTCTTCTACAAGCTCCATGACCATCATTGGCCAAGAGAGTTCTCTGCTCCCACAGCCTCACTGTCTTCTTCACTCTAGAAGCCAGACTGATGAAAACAGCTAATGTCTATAGAATTGCTGGCATCCTTGGCATAGCGAAAAAAGAGATCCCCCCCAACCCTGATGTCACCTTGGTAATGGAATAATACAGCCTGGAAGTGACACTCATAACTAGCATCTTATTTCTGCACATAACTCACTGGACGGATTACTCGCACTGACCCAAAATATGGTGTCAGGAAGTACAGTCCAAACATATGTCCAGATTGAGGGGAAGCCTATAAATTTGGCAAACGACAATAGGACGGTTTAGATCACAGTAAGAAATTTGGCTTCTTCTATGAGGAAAATGAGAAGTCATTGGAAGGGACGAATGGAAGAGGGAAACGGATGTTCATTGAGATCTTGCCTCTGTTACTTGCTTGCAATGGATGTGTTAGGGTGCTGGGAACTAGGATAATAAAACCTAGCTTAGTGGGTTGGTATGAAGATTAAATGACCCAGATATATAATATTGGGTGTGGAAACTTTTCCATAAACAGATAATAATATACTGAAGCAAAAGCCAAATATTCACCACTGAATTCCCAAGGCCTCATAAGGTTTGGGCCACTTTGTTCTCTTAACATGCATGCTTAATTCTCCAAAGGCTGCCTGGGAGTACAAGCAAGATGCAGAGGGCATCTTCATATGTGTCTTTCTCCTAAGAATTCACATTTTGTCCAAAAAAAGGGGAGAGTTGTCACCTTGAATATGAAAGGTCAGGGTAGTAACTCATAAGCCACAGTTAACAATCAAGCTCCTGGCATCGCAGCTGCACAATCTGGTTGAGGCATGTTCCCTGTAGCCTCATGGTTTGGGGGACTTTGGGGAAGTAGGATTAGCTGTCACCTTCTATTTCTGAGAAAAGATATGACCTACCCTTGGCTGACACATCTGTCAGCCCCTCAAAGTCTTTGTTCAAAGAGAAAGGTAGCCAAGCAGCAGTTGCAATGCACAGAGATACAATTACAAGAATCCTGCACAATCTTGTTCTGAGTGTGTGTCATTATTAGGAAAGAGGCGCCACCGCTCCAGGGTCAACTTTAACACACAATGGAGGAGTTGGAATGTTTTTATACTCCTCTGCTTGTGTCTCCTCTCCCTACAAAGTCTCTTTTCCACACCCCTCGCCTCTCGGTCTTGCGGTAATGCTAACTGGCCCATCCCAGTTGGCTCTTTTCCCTACCCCCATCCTTGTCTTTTCTTAAGAAGCATTGATCTTTCAGATTATGGAGCACATTCAGCTAGTAGCTGTGAATTTAGAGAGACCAGCACATCACAGCTGTGATGATCACACTTTTTGGTTTGCTGAGGACCATCATGTTGTTGCCGTTCAGTCTCTTAGTCATATCTGACTCTTTGCAACCCCATGGACTTCAGTCTACCAGGCTTCTCTGTCCTTCACCATCTCCTAGAGCTTGCTCAAATTCACGTCCATCGAGTCAACCATCTCAGTTGCCAACCATCTCATTGCCTATTGTCCCTTTCTCCTCTTGCCTTCAATCTTTCCCAGCATCAGGGTCTTTTCCAATGAGCTGGCTCTTCACATCAGGTGGTCAAAGTATTGGAGCTTCAGCTTCACCATTAGTCCTTCCAATGAATATTCAGGATTTATTTTCTTTAGGATTCACTGGTTTGATCTCCTTGTTGTTCAAGGAACTCTCGAGAGTCTTTTCCAACACCACAGTTCAAAAGCATCAATTCTTTGGCCCTCAGCTTTCTTTATAGTCCAGCTCTCATATCCATATATGACCACTGGAAAAACCATAACTTTGATTATAGAGACCTTTGTTAGAAAAGTCAAGTCTCTGCTTTTTAATACACTGTCTAGGTTGGTCATAGCTTTTTTTCCAAGGAGTAAATTTCTTTTAATTTCATGGCTGCAGTCACTACCTGAAGTGATTTTGGAGCCCAGGAAAATAAAGTCACTGTTTCCATTGTTTTGTCATCTACTTGCCATGAAGTGATGGAACTGGATNTGCTTTTTAATACACTGTCTAGGTTGGTCATAGCTTTTTTTCCAAGGAGTAAATTTCTTTTAATTTCATGGCTGCAGTCACTACCTGAAGTGATTTTGGAGCCCAGGAAAATAAAGTCACTGTTTCCATTGTTTTGTCATCTACTTGCCATGAAGTGATGGAACTGGATGCCATGGTCTTTGTGTTTTGAATGTTGAATTTTAAGCCAGCTTTTTCACCTTCCTCTTTCACCTTGATCAAGAGGCTGTTTAGTTTCTCTTCGCTTCCTACCATAAGGGTGGTGTCATCTGTATATCTGAGGTTACTGATATTTCTCCCAGGAATCCAGCATGAGCTTCATCCAGCCCACATTTTGCACAATGTACTCTGCATATAAGTTAAATAAGCTGGATGACAATATACAGCCTTGATGTGTTCCTTTCCCAATTTGGAACCAGTCTGTTGTTCCACATCCAGTTCTAACTGTTGCTTCTTGAACCTCATATGGGTTTTACAGGACACAGGTAAGGTGTTCTGGTATTCCCATCTCTTTAAGAATTTTCCACAATATGTTGTGATCCACACAGTCAAAGGCTTTATTATAGCCAATGAAGCAGAACTAGATGTTTTTCTGGAATTTTTTTTGCTTTTTTCTCTGATGTTGGCAACTTGATCTCTGGTTCCTCTACCTTTTCTAAATCCACCTTGAACATCTAGAAGTTCTCAGTTCACACACTGTTGAAGCTTAACTTGGAGAATTTTGAACACTACTTTGCTAGCATGTGAAATGGGTGCAATTATGCAGTAGTTTGAACATTCTTTGGGACTGGAATGAAAACTGACTTTTTCCAGTCTTGTGGCCACTGCTGTGTTTTCCAAATTTGCTCTCATATTGAGTGCAACACTTTAATAACATCATCTTTTAGGGTTTGAAACAGCTCAGCTGGAATTCCATCATCTCCACTAGCTTTGTTTATAGTGATGCTTCCTAAGGCTCACTATGACTTCACAGTCCAAGATGTCTGGCTCTAGGTGAGTGATCACATCATCGTGGTTAGCTGGGTCCTTAAGATCTTTTTTGTATAGTTCTTCTGTATATTCTTGCCACCTTTTCTTATTATCTTTTGCTTCTGTTAAGTCCATATCATTTCTGTCCTTTAC
>SJYA01014485.1:0-10899 GCA_006410615.1 Neotragus moschatus
AGATGGGAATACCAGACCACGTGACCTGCCTCTTGAGAAACCTATATGCAGGTCAGGAAGTAACAGTTAAAACTGAATATGGAACAGTGCTACTGCTACTGCTAAGTCGCTTCAGTGGTGTCCGACTCTGTGCGACCCCATAGACCGCAGCCCATTAGGCCCCCCGTCCCTGGGATCCTCAGGCAAGAACACTGGACTGGGTTGCCATTTCCTTCTTCAATGCATGAATGTGAAAAGCGAAAAGTGAATTCGCAGCCTACCAAGCTCCTCTGTCCATGGGATTTTCCAGGCAAGAGAACTGGAGTGAGTTGCCATTGCCTTCTCCATATGGAATAGACTGGTTCCAAATAGGAAAAAGAGTACTTTAAGGCTGTATCTTGTTACAGTGCTTATTTAACTTATATGCAGAGTACATCGTGAGAAACGCTGGGCTGGATGAAGCACAAGCTGCAATCAGGGTTGGCGTGAGAAATATCAATAACCTCAAATATGCAGATGATACCACCCTTATGGCAGATATTGAAGAAGAACTAAAGAGCCTCTTTATTAAAGTGAAAGAGGAGAGTGAAAAGGTTGGCTTAAAGCTTAACATTCAGAAAACAAAGATCATGGCATCTGGTCCCATCACTTCATGGCAAATAGATGGAGAAACAGTGGAAACAATGGCAGACTTTATTTTTTTGGGCTCCAAAGTCACTGCAGATGGTGACTGCAGCTAACTTCACCCTGGGTACAAAGGTGGTTGTAGCTGTTTTCTTGGAATCTGTCCATTGAAATGTTAGTAATAATACCAATTCAGTTTTTGTGTTTGAAGAGTGGTTTTCTTTGTATAAGACATTTTTCGTTCTGCAGCTTGGTTGTACATGTACATTTGTGGTTACTGAATCAAATCCATATGAGGTTCATATTATTCCCATGGAGTGGGAACCACTGATGTATTCTGACATAATAAGGGTTTTGGACCCAGTTATAGAGTGTGTGTCCGCGCATGCGTGTGCTTGTACGCACGCGCAGGGGCTTGATTTCCCCACATCAGTAAGCAGGTTTTGGGCATCAACTGAATGGCTTCCAGTTCAGCTCAATTCTGACACTGTGTGTCTGGAGGTGGCATCACATTCCCGAGGTGAAGGGCTCAGTCCTGTAAGACCATGCTTGGCTTCAGATGCCAGTTGCAAAGTCCAGGCTGTCACTTGTGTCTTTCGATCCCCCTCTTTGGGTTTGATTAGTTTTTGCTAGAGTGATTCATAGAAACATTTTTTTTATTAAGTTTTCCAGTTTATTACAATAAAAAGATATAACTCAGGAATAACTAGATGGAAGACATAAATACTTAGGGTACAAGGTACAGAAAAAAGCAAGGAACTTTCCTGCTGTCTTCTCTGGCACCACTGTCCCCAAATCTTCATGTGTTTTTCAAACCAGAAACATTCCTTTTTGATTTTTATGGGGTTGACTGAGTATTTCCTGGAGGTGGGGGAGGAGGGGCCCATTGAAAGTTTGAACCCTCTTGATCACCTGGCAGCCGAGTTAATTCCTGAAGTGGACTCCAGAAGTCACATAATTAACAGGACGTAAAGATACTTCTGGGCTTGCCTTGTGGCTCAGCTGGTTAAGAATCTGCCGGCAATGCGAGAGACCTAGATAAAAAGCGAAGATTCGCTTTTATCGTTTAAGACATTCCAACTGTTTTAGGAGCTCTTATGCCAGAAGAGGGGACAGTGACCAAATATATATAACTGTAAATTGCAGTATCATATGTTTCCTTTTTTTGAATAATTGAAAAAACTTCAGGCTTAAATGTGTGAGGAGATTTTTCCATAGAGACACAGCATTAACTAGACCCTGAAATACTGTGATTTTTTTTTTCTTTTTAAACGTAGTGTTTTATGTATTTAATTGCCTGGATATTTCTAAATTTGTGACTTTGAAATAACCAAATGTTAATGGACTGAAAGTCTTAACAGCCAAACTTGAAAATCATCCAGATTTATTATTTCCAGGTCTTTGAAGAAACTGGTTTTGATATTAAAGATTATATTTGTAAGGATGATTACATTGAACTTCGGATCAATGATCAGCTTGCTCGTTTGTACATCATTCCAGGAGTTCCAAAAGATACAAAATTTAACCCGAAAACCAGAAGAGAAATCCGGGTATGTAATTGAGAAGAATTTTCAGGTTGCTGGATGGTATCTAATTAAGTGATCTAAGAAATTGGTTTAAGAAACTTTTTGGTAATAACTAATTTTCTTGTGTTTCAGAATATTGAGTGGTTCTCCATTGAGAAATTGCCTTGCCATAGAAATGATATGACCCCCAAATCCAAACTTGGTTTGGCACCAAACAAATTTTTTATGGCCATTCCTTTTATCAGGTATGTTTTATCGTTTTTAAAATATGAAACTTCACAGTTCTGATAGTTTCTTTACATAGTCAAGTTTTAAAAGTGAATTCTTAATGTCTCCATAGACCATTAAGGGACTGGCTTTCTCGAAGATTTGGAGATTCCTCAGATAGTGACAATGGCTTTTCCTCAGCTGGTAGCACACCAGCTAAACCTACTGTGGAAAAATTGAGGTAAAGAAACAGATGTTTTGGATTTTGACTTTTTGGTCTTTTTTAATACATTAGTAGCATTTTGCTTAAAAAGTTTGCAGAGGTATTGGCTTCCTTTTATAGATACTATTTTGTTACTAGTCTCACAGGTAATAGAGGGGTGGTTTTTGCATGAGAGGTTAATTGAAGTTATAAAGGAGCTTCAGGCATATTTTAAAATAGTATACACAAGAGAGTGTCAGCTTTTTAGATGGATAGCTAGAGTATGAGGAAAAGAAAATAATTTTTTCTCTCTTTGTGTATATTCATAATGCTTGTTCTGTGTTCTCATATCTTTACTTTAGAAATAATTGTGTTTCTGTATATGGTCGAATGTCTGTTTTTGTGAGGAGGAGATGAGGGATGCTGGTGTATAATTTGTTCAGAAAGATAGCACTGTGAAGACTTGGGCTTGCACCTTTCCTTTCCCTAGCCTAGACTGTATATTATAAGGAGTGAGTATTACGTGGATAAGAACTGCAAAGAGCATTTCTTGTTTGGGACTTAATTGTATCCAGATCACAATTACAGAGTGGGCTAAGTAATTTTCTGAAATTCAGTTCAGTTCAGTTGCTCAGTCCTGTCTGACTTTGAGACCCCACGGACTGCAGCATACCAGGCCTCCCTGTCCATCACCAACTCCCGGAGTTTACTCAAACGCATGTCCATTGAGTCATTGATGCCATCCAGCCATCTCATCCACTGTTGTCCCCTTCTCCTCCTACCTTCAGTCTTTCCCAGCATCAGGGTTTAAATGAGTCAGCTCTTTGCGTCAGGTGGCCAAAGTATCAGAGTTTCACCTTCAACATCCGTCCTTCCAATATAATTTTCTGAAATAAGTACATGTATTTGTAATCAACTTGAAGAACTTTGCCTTGTTAGGTTCAGAGAGAGTTGCTTTCTAAATTTTCTCTAAGTTAGATACTTTGTTTTTATCCTAGAGCTTTAAAAGTAAACAATAGNGTTTCACCTTCAACATCCGTTCTTCCAATATAATTTTCTGAAATAAGTACATGTATTTGTAATCAACTTGAAGAACTTTGCCTTGTTAGGTTCAGAGAGAGTTGCTTTCTAAATTTTCTCTAAGTTAGATACTTTGTTTTTATCCTAGAGCTTTAAAAGTAAACAATAGGAGTAAATCACACCTACAGTCAATATTTTTTAAATACATAGGGAATATTCCATTTTAGTTGGATTTTATGAGGACAGGAGATTGGACTAAATGCCTTCCTTCAAAGTTATTTGTGCCTTTCAGAATCTGTGACTATAATCACCAAAGTATATACTACTAAATATAACTGAAGAAGAAAAAGAAAAAACAGGAATGTAGTCATGATTTAACAAACCCAATCACTATTAAAAAGTTAATGAAATAGTGATAGTGTTTGAAAAGAAATTGTGTCACTGTTTAAGAATCTGTCACCTGTAGTGGTATGACATGATTCCCACATCTTTGAGTCAGATCCTAGAGAATGGAATAAGGAGATAATGAAACAATTTCTCAAACAAATTTCAGGTTTCTTAGGCAGGGTGATGTCTCTTTTTAGCATATAGACTAACTCTAATAACGTTTTGGAGGAATTACTTGAATTTTGTCTAAAGAAAGAGAGCCTGCAATTTAATCACAGTTTTTAAATGGCAAAGGGGACAGATTCTGAAATATTCAGAAACAATCTTAGTATAAAATGGATCTTTGGATCAGTGACTCTGGACCGTATTAATATATGTAAGTGGTACTGCTGCTGCTGCTAAATTGCTTTAGTAGTGTCCAACTCATTGCAACCCCACAGATGGCAGCCCACCAGGCTCCTCCATCCCTAGGATTCTCCAGGCAAGAACACTGGAGTGGGTTGCCATTTCCTTCTCTAAGTGGTACTACAGAATACAATTTATCTTTACTACAAACTATTACAGTTGATTTCTTTGGAGTAAATATTTGAGACTGGATCTTTATTTAATATGCTTATCTATCATTTTGAACTCCTTAATTTCCTTGGACAAAAAGCTGTGACAACTCTAAACAGAGTAAACAGAGTATTAAAAAGCAGAGACATCACTTTGCGGACAAAGGTCTGTATAGTCAGAGCTATGGTTTTTCCAGTAGTCATGTATGGATACGAGAGTTGGACCGTAAAGAAGGCTGAGGGCCGAAGAATTTATGCTTTTGAGCTGTGGTGTTGGAGAAGACTCTTGAGAGTCACTTGGACAGCACGAAGATCCAGGCAGTCCATCCTAAAGGAGCTCAACCAGGAATATTCATTGGATGGACTGATGCTGAAGCTCCAGTAGTTTGGCCACCTAATGTGTGGAGCTGACTCATTGGAAGAGACCCTGCTGCTGGGAAAGATCGAGAGCAAGAGGAGAAGGGAGCGACAGAGGATCAGATGGTTAGATGGCATCATTGAGTTGGACATGACTTAGCCACTGAACAACAACAACATAGCTCAGTTTTTCAGATCTTCCGGTATGGAGGGTCCATACTGCCCTGTGCAGGGTCAAATTCCATACATAAGCATCCTAGTAAAGAATTGAATTGTCTGTCCTATTACAAAAATCCACTGATGCATGTTTATTTAGGGTAGCTTTATTTATTGGCTTCATTACTAAATTTATTAAATTTGTGAAAGAATTGTTTCCTTCAGATTCTCTTTTGTTGTTTGGTCAGGCTGCAAGGCTTGCAGGATCTTAGTTCTTCATCCGTGGCTTGAACCTGTGACCCCTGTAGCAGAAATGCAGAGTTCTAACCACTGGGCTGCCAGGAAATTCCCCAGATTTTTAAAAGTACAGTCATTTTAGGAGGAGGTGGTATCAATAATTTAGAAAAGTTTGGTGCTAAAAATAATTGATTATCACCCCATTTGGGAAATCTGGAGTGCTAGGCATTCTTCTGGGTTCTGGCATGAAGCAGAAGACAAAGTCGACACGAATCCTCTGCCCTTGTGGAATTTAAACTCCAGTGAGGGGAGACAGATCGTGAATAAAGTAACATTTATAGTCTGTTAGGTAAGCTCTCATGGTTTGGGAATAAGTATCAGTAAAAATTTTCTGATTTTATTTTTATTTCTAAATCTTGTTATAGTCGAACCAAATTCCGCCACAGTCAGCAGTTATTTCCTGAAGGTTCTCCTGGTGACCAGTGGGTAAAGCACCGGCAACCACTGCAGCATAAACCATATAGTAATCATCACACTGAAATGTCTGATCTTTTAAAAGCAAAGGTGAGTGATAATTTAAAGATTTTCATAACTTAAGATCGTTTGATTTTGAAATGCATCTGAGTTGAGGCCTTGCAGAGCAACAGTGGTAGAGCTCTTAGTGGTTCATCCAAGGCGCCTGTGTTCCTGGTTTGTGATTTGAAGCTGAGATGAGACTCCTAACCTTGACAGCTTTGGTATTAATCCAGTGTAGTAAGGAATATGAATCATCAATAACATCTGATTTTGGTAAATATGCTACCAGTGAAAGGTTCATACTGTGTTGTTCTTCAGTGTATGATTATATCATCGTTTATTTATCCATTTTACTCTTAGTGGACATGTTTGTTGTTTCCACTTGGGGGCTTTTACCAATCATACTGCTAGGAATATTTCTGTACATGTATTTTGATGAACATATACAGTTCTTTTGAGTATATAGAATTGTTGGAGCAGTGGATATGCCTGTGTTTTTAGGTATATACTGCAAACTGTGTTCTAAATAGTTTGTATCCCCTGCAAAATATTTGAGAGTTCCATTTGCTCCGTATCCTTACTGATCTTTGGTGTTACCTGTCTATTACTTTAACCATCTATTTGGGTACCACTCTTTACTTTTCTTCTTTTATAAATATACTGGGTTCATCAGAATTTAAAACTTCTGTGCTTGAATGGTCACTGTTAAAAGAGGAAAAACACCCATGAAATGGGAGTGTTTGCAAATCACATATCTAATGGGTTTATATCCAGGATATATGGAGACCTCCTATAGCTCAACAACAGCAAAGAAGAAAGAATTAAAAAAAATGAGTACACAACAACTTGAGTAGACATTTATTGAAAGAAGATATTTACGTGGTCAGTAAGCACATGAAAAGATGCTCAGTTGTGAAGTAATAAAAATGTAGTAAAAAATGGAAAATAATGAGTTGACAAGAATGTAAAAAAGTTGGAACCCTTGTGTATTGCAGGTGGGAATGTAAATGGTACAGCTGCCATGGGACAGCTTGGTGCTTCCTCAAAAAGGTACACATAGAATTACCATGTGACCCAGCGGTTCCACTCCTTGGTTCATATTGAAGAGAATTGAAAGCAGGGCTCAAAGAGATAACTTACATACCAATGTTCAGAGTAGTGTTGTTCATGATAGCCAGAAGGTGGAAACAACCTACATGTGTGCCAAAAGATTACTCAATAAACAAAGTAAACATACAGTGAATATTATTTGGCCTTTAAAAGGAATGAAATTATATATACGTGCTACAACATGGATGAACCTCACACACAGAAGGACAAATACTATATGATTCCACTAATTAATTTGAGATTACCAGAGCTGAGAGACAGGGAAAAACAGAAGTATTTAATAGACAGAGTCTCTGCTTCAGTGATAGAAAAGTTCTGGAGATGGATACTGGTGGTGGTTGCACAGCTTTGTGACTGTACTTACTGCCACTGAAGCTGTACTTACTGACACTGAGCTGTCCGTTTAAAAGTGGTTCAGGTGGTAAGTTTTATGTATATGGTACAGAGTAAAAATCAAAAAGAATGGAATGAAATGGAGTTAAAGGTATGTGCTAACATGAGCCTCTGAAAGCTGTTTCCCTTCCTTTCTTTAAGTTATTGTTTTCAAGCTATTTTAAGAACTAAATTTTTTCTGTAGGTAGATAGGATGTACGTAAGTGTATTTATTGTAAAATAATAATAAAACTTTTCTTTGCATTGTTTTAGCTAGTTCTCTTTAAATAGCTGTTTTTAAGACCTTTAAGGCCAAATTAATGTTTAAAAACTGTTTTAAGTTAAACTTAATTTAACTCATGTTTAAGCAATATAATAGCAAGATGTTGACTACTGCATGTTTAGGTTTTAGGTCTAAATTTAGGGATTAAAAGTGAAAGTGAAATTCTCTCAGTCGTGTCCAACTCTTTGTGACCCCATGGAATGTCCATGGGGATTCTCTAGGCCAGAATCCTGGAGTGAGTAGCTGTTCCCTTCTCCAGGCAATCTTTCCAACCCAGGGATTGAACCCAGGTCTCCCACATTGCAGGCAGATACTTTACCATCTGAGCCAAACCAGTCTTATTTTACATAAAAAGATTATTAATTTAAAATTCCTATTAATAGTTTAAAGCAGGTTTTAAGGTAACAGTGATCACATGTGGTGCTTGTTTCCTGCTCTAAACAGTGAAGTCAGGGTGCCTCAGTGTTCCTTCCTAGAGAGATTTTCTTTGATAGTTTTAAGGTTTTCAAAGTTGTTTCTAAGGAACCTTGTATTTGTTATTTTGTATCTTTCGAGGATTCTTGCTCTGTGAAGCTCTCTATAATGAAAGATGTTGATAGTGGTTCTTCAGTGTTTTAGGAAGATTTTGGGGGGTTTTGCTGAACTCTGATCGAACCAGCTAAATATATTCATAGGGGTATATTGTTTTATTCCTGTTACATTGTGCTGTACGTTTACATTTTATTTCTCATTGGAAAAACAGAATCAAAGTATAAGGGGAAATGGCAGAAAACAGTATCAAGATTCACCTAATCCAAAGAAAAGAGCAAATGGGGTCCACAGCCAGCCAGCCAAGCAACAGAATCCCTTGGTGGTAAGAGTTAACAATGCTCATGCTAAGGCAGTTCACGCTTTTTAGAATGGGGCAAGGGCATTGTCAAGGCATTTTGAATTGCTTTATTGACAGGATTTTTAGGAATCTGTGTGTGTGTGTGCTGTTCACCCACTAAGAAATCTCTGCCTACTCTCGATTGTAGATTTGTCGTATTGATTCAGTTGTGCGTGTGATCTTTACTTTCTTATGTGGGTATTTGTTTATCTGTTTATGATTTTTAACATTAATTTTGTTGGAGTATAGTTGATTTACAAAGCTGTGTTAGTTTCAGGTGAAAAAGTGGATCAGTTATGCATAGATCCACTCTAGACTCTCTCTGTGTAGGTCACTACAGAGCGCTGAGGAGAGTCCCCTGTGCTGCTCTGTAGACTCTTATTAATTACTGAGTTGTGGGCATTCAGACTTAACTTTAATACTTTGGAAACAGTGTTAGTCAGCTCTCCTTCTAGATAAGTCCCCGGTATTCTATTTTTCTAAATAGTGTCTGTATTATTTTAATGAAGTTAAAAGTTTGGAATAGCTTCACAGTGTACTTTATTTTTCTTCAAATTGATAGAATTCAGTCTGTCTACAAAACACTCACAGCCAATTCCATAGTCATTCGACTAGGCTGAAGGGCAGTTGCCTTATTTCCCTTCTTTCAGTCTGTGTTCCAGAAAGTAATTCATAACTAATAAGCTTCCTTGCTCATCTTTTCCATAAGTCCTGGTATTTCTGTGTTGATTTTTTTATATTGTAGCTTCACCTGTTTCTCCTTCTTTAATAGTGGGTAATAACTGTAATTTCAGATATTTAGCAAGAGTGTTTTCCCTGCATTCCTGGGTGCCGTTGACTTAACCTGAAGTGTTTTGATTCCACGAGCAAGCACAAGTTAAATGCTTAATGTTGGACTACTTGCTCTCTATTATTGTACTCCACTCTAGTAAAAATAGTGACAAGAACAAAGACGACACTCTTAACAGATGGTCAGAAAGCTTTTAATCTAATTCAGCATCTGCCCCTAACAAAAGCTAGACAGATTAAAATGATAGTATTGTATGAATGTTAATTCTCCTCAAATTAATATATAGATTTAATTCAGTACCAATCAAAATACTTATGGATTTTTTGGGGGGAGCTTCACAAATGACTTGGAAGAAGTGAATAAGTTTTTAAGAAGTTCTTAAAGTTAATGATGAGGACAAGTGTATGAACAACTTAAAAGGTAAAGCTAAAAGTGATTAACATATAAATATGTTCAAGAAA
Organism: Neotragus moschatus; assembly: GCA_006410615.1. Taxonomy (NCBI): domain Eukaryota; kingdom Metazoa; phylum Chordata; class Mammalia; order Artiodactyla; family Bovidae; genus Neotragus; species Neotragus moschatus. Next base: position 9,650 of record SJYA01014485.1, read on the forward strand.
CTAAATTTCCCCATTAGATTGGCAAAGATGAAAAGATATCCAGTTATGTGTTGCTGAATATATTGAGAACACTCAAAAGTTAATAATTGGTACAACATTCTAGAGAGTAGTTTGGCAGGATTGAAAGTGTGACTTCCTTACCATGTTTCCCTAGAAGATAGAGTGTTCACCCCATTGCTCTACATTAGGAAAACATGGAAACAATCAAGTATCTAAGAAGATATTAGCTGTAATATCATAGATGTGTGCCATAGGCTACCATGTAGTCACTTTGTTGGTGTAGGTTTGTATTAATTTTTTGATTTGTGTTTATTGAAAAAAGGGTATGTTCATAGTGTATTACATTTAGAAAGGGAGTTATAGAATAGCATATGCTGGGTAATTCTGTTACATAATTATATGAAAGTACAATCACATGTATCTTCATAGGAAAAAAGCTGGAAAGATGTACTGTAATGNTGGTGTAGGTTTGTATTAATTTTTTGATTTGTGTTTATTGAAAAAAGGGTATGTTCATAGTGTATTACATTTAGAAAGGGAGTTATAGAATAGCATATGCTGGGTAATTCTGTTACATAATTATATGAAAGTACATTCACATGTATCTTCATAGGAAAAAAGCTGGAAAGATGTACTGTAATGTTAATAATAATGATCTCCAAGTTGAGAAATCTAGTAAATAATTTTCTTTTTTCCCTGGTGTGTCTATATTGTACATACAATCAAGAACTAAAAACAGTTTTAGGTTTAAAAAAGTTACTTAAAAATACCAGTGCCGAGTGGGGATAGTGAATATATTCCTGGCTTAATTTTCTTCCTGAGAAATTTGATAATGTATCTCACTTATATCAACAATAAATGAAATAACTGGATATGGTATGTTGTATGTTTGTGTTTTTTAATAGAAATGTGAAAAAAAACTTCATCCACGGAAACTTCAGGATACTTTTGAAGCAGGCAAGTCCTTTTTTTTTTTTTTAAATTTCTTCCAGTTGGGCTTCAGCTTGGTTTTGAAGTAAACCTGATTTGCGAAGTGTATGATGACCTGGGATGGATCAGATGACAGAGTTGCACGTGATCTGTAGAGAGTTCGCATATGCGGTCAAGTTCTCTAAAGAGGAAACTGGCTAAAAGTAAAACAATTTATTTCAATGATCAAGATGAAATTACTTGCCTTTTCAGTATACTGTTACTTTAGTGAATGTCAGGCGTTGATGCTGTGTGTGGATATTGTGAACAAATAAATAGTT
>SJYA01014485.1:15967-26024 GCA_006410615.1 Neotragus moschatus
TAGGGGGGGGGTGGGCAGGGGTGGGGGCAAGCTGTGATAATTTGGAGTTTTGTTGCACAGTGAGTTTGAAAATCTGGATTTTTCTTTAGGTTGATTTATTCTCTGAAGATGTGGTAACTTTCAGCTTTATTTTTCTAGAATTGGAATCTGTATAAATCTTATATTGTAATTATAATCTTTATGATGTTTACATTTTGATCTCTGTCAAGAAGCTCCCATGTTGACAAAATATAAATATAGGTGGTGAATAAAGGTATGCCCATTTTTGAAAGCAGGTGAATATTAAGGATCTTAAAGACAGATTAAGATCTTGAATGTTTATGTGGAATAAGAATAGATTGGAAATTCACTTTGAATATCAGTTTAGGGAAAGGAAAATATTTTGGTGGTTCTACCTAGGTTAGATTTAGAGTGTGGGGAGGTGAATATATACTGCATGTGAATTCCTTCTTAACAAAAGGTAAAGGGCCGGATTTGATTTCTTAACTGAGCTTATTTGTTTTGCTTTCTAAGCAGATGCTGTGTATGACTCGCCTTACTCCGGTGAAGACCAGTTGCTCGAACATGCCGAGGGCCAGGCTGTGGCATGTAACGGACACTGCAAATTCCCCTTTTCATCCCGAGCTTTTCTGAGTTTCAAGTTTGACCATAATGCTATAATGAAAATCTTGGACCTCTGATAGCAGCACATGTGGAAGTCCCCAGATCAGAGACGTGTTGCATTTGAGTGGGTGTCTCTTGGAGCCTTACCTTTCTCAGGTGTTGTAAAGAAATGCAGGGAGACGATGATGTTTCTGAAGAGATGTTCTCTGTGCAGAAGAGAGAGAGAAAGAAACATGAATTTGCACTGTCAATGTGGTTATAACTTTTTATACACATGTACCTTTTCAGTGTTTGGCTAATGAATTTAAGTTGCTTTTTATGAGGGCATTTTTTTCTGTGATTGTGGTTTTTATCTTGTATTCTGGTCACAGAAATAGTGTTTGAGTCATCATTAAGTAGCCAGGTCAATGGGAATGCGCCATCTTCCCACTACAGTGATTGTAATACTAGTTTCCTTATACTGAAAATTTTAAAAGAAACTTAAAAATACACAATTATTAAATGAATACAAGGCCCGAAATGTCACAGAAGTCAAGATTGCAGGTCATCTACTTTGGTGGCATTTTGCACATTTCTCTGCTTCTAACCGCTTAGGTTCTCTTACCCTCCTTGCTAGGAGTTTTGTTGAAAGGTTTTGCTTAGAGTCAGAATCTGCTATATAATGTTCATGTTCAAAATGAACTCATGGCACTTGGTTAAAGGACAAAGCCCTCAGCCTGGAGAGGGGTTGAGCTGGTGGTGCAGAGCTGCGGCTCCAGTTTCCAGTTGCGCCGGGTGCTCTCAGTGGGCCTGGGAGGTTGTGGGGAGAGGACAGCGGGGGCGAGCACGGGCTGGGACCCCGAGACCGTGCTGCCACAACTGCAGCAGCCCACCGCCAGCCCCTGGGGACCGTATGATTTTGTTCTCCTGCAACCTGATTCTGTGTTACAGCTGTGTAAATATGTACGGAATACTGAGATTACTAGGTTTCACATTGCATGTCATTGTGGATCTCTGGAAACTGATGCTGTATTAGGTTCCCATTTGCAGCAGTAGCAGAGACTGACACACTTAGCGTATTGAAGCCTCTGGACGATGGAGTGAAAAGGGAAGGGTGTGCGGCTTACCCAAGCACTGATAAAGCATCACACTAGGGGAGGAGCAGAGATGGAAGCAACGTGTGTAACTCACTCGTAGGAATGTATTTTGCTCCTTTAGGATTCTTAAATCCAAATAAGGATGGCAGTGCCCATTTAGAGAAGGAGTTTAGCTATGTAAAGCTGTGGACAATCACCAGGGCTTTAAGGGGGCTTTAGTGTTTGGGCTGCTTCTGACCTCATTGAAGGTGTTTCTTTGGGGGTGGGGGGAGAGTGTTAGCATATGCGTGTGTACGCGTCTGTCATATGGGTTTTAAAAATCTATTTTACATGTGGTATCCACAAAATATATCTCTGCTTGTAAATTTTATTGTAGAAATCTTGATTCTGTATAGATAGTCTATTTAATAGGGTTTCTATTTAACCCTGTGGGACTTTTTTTGTAAGGAGTTCACTTTGGTATTTCTTTGCTTTAGATTTTCAATGGCTTGGTTTTAAAGGAGAAAATCTATTTATTAATAAAAGTGTCACCCTCTTGGTGCTAAGCAGGATAATTCAGTTATAGCAATGTGTTAGAATTAGGTTATCCGGTGTCCTGCATCTGTTAATGTGACAAACTGGTGAACCCTTCTGTGACCTTTTAAAAATGCATTGTAAGATTGCTTTCGAAGCTCTTCACTGTTCTTTCTAGGAGTACAGCAGCTTTGCTTGGGTCTCCTTGAGCCATATTTATAGTTGGTCCCAGCATTCCAGGTTTCTGTTCTTAATGGAGTGAAAATTTAGCTCGTCTGCCGGGTGAGTCGTTCTCACCTGTTTGTTGCCATCTGGAAGCCATTTGATTTCTCGTGATTCTGAATGTGTTTTTCTCTGTTTAAGTGGGTGCTTTGGTCAGTCTTTCTGGTGCCTTGAGTTGGAATTTTCAGCTCTCGACACTACAGCAGAAGAGATTAGTTACCAGAAGTATGGCCTCTGGCGGCGTTGAGCCTTTTCAAGAACCAACAGATTATCTCTCTTTTTTTTAATCTCTTTTTGATTATGGTAGTTTGACTGGTTAAATATTGCTATTGGGCTGCTTCATTTAATGCACTGTGGGTGGGACAAAATAAGGGTATTGTCGGGATGGTAATTTTGGTATTGAGGCTTTTAGCTCTCTTAACAGTTTGTGAGATTTAAAAAATGTTAAAAGATGAGTTAAAATTTATGTGTGTGATGTGACTTAACTATGCAGAAAATGTATAAGTTGGATGTACCTATTTTATGTACATCAGCTATACTTCTTCCCTCGAACCTGTGTGTTAGATTCTCAGTGTTCAGGTTACCTTGAAAAGGGCCATGCTTAGCCCAGAACTGGATTTCTTGATTGAGAAATTTTAGCATGGTTTGGAGAAATCAAGTGATGAGGGAGTGTGCTGAATATGCAATACTTGGCTTCTGTGTGCTGCTTCTTAAGAAGCTAGATGAGAATAGCAGTTGTGTTGGCTTCAATTACAGATTATGTCTTTGAGAGAAATAGGTCTTTTGAACCCATTTTTTCAGTGTTCTTAGTTCCAAGGTTCAGTGTACTGTGAATCTTTTTATTTTTTAAGAATTTCCCAGGTGCTTTTATGTATAACTGTAATGATTTGTAAGATGTTCAATGAATTGTTTTTGTACTTAACCATTATAATCTAGAAGATAGGGGTATGGTTTTCTATGCTTTCACGTGTTTTTGTTCAGAACTAGCAAATGAATGGTTTTAAGATTTCAAAGTGGTGTTCTCCTGAGACATGAGCATTTGGAGACATCTGAGAACCTACTAGAGCTTTTGTAGCATGGATGAAATTTGGTTGAAGATGTTTGAAAGTGAAGTTGGATTTTCATGGTTAAGAAAAGGTGAGTTTCCTATGCTATAAAGGAATGGTGGTCACTGCTCGCTGCTTTGAACTTGGATTATTTTTTCCATTAAGTATCAGTTAGTAAGTACAAATGAAGATGTATAGCAATATTAATTTTATGCTGTGAGATTGGGTTGCTATTGTCTTTTAAGTCGTTAGTGATTTGTGTGTTAATGTAAAAATACTCCTCAAGTCTAAGTGAATGGCATCCCTCCATAAGGAGTATTAAATTCTTCTATAAAACTTAATACATTGTGGTAGTCTTAGAAAATTTCAGGTCTGAGTGCATGTATGCATTAAAAAAAATTAACATTTCATTACCTTTTCCCTTGCTATTTTTTTTGTTTCCAACAGTTAACTTGAACAGTAGGGAGCAAAGTCAGTTGAAAAATTAGACTTTTTGCAGAGTTATTTTTCTTACTATGATAATATCTTTTGGCTTTTTATCTTTATTTTTGTACCAGTGGCCCTCTGAGCTATCTGCTCAGAGATTTTTGTTTTGATTGACATCTATTGTGTCTTTGTATTCTCTGAGGCAGTACAGTATTTTCTTTGCATATTAATCATAGTTAAAAGATCGGATTCATTAACATTTTTTGATTGAAGAAAAATTAGGTGTTACCTAGCAATTTTGAATTAGGTATTTTCTAGCCTGGGGAAGGGGCTTGCATGTATTCCTGTAACATTAAAGATAAACAAGACAAACTCATTCTGTCTGAAGGTATCAATCCTCTTTATGTTTTAAGTACCTGTCTCTAGGTAAATGGGTGTTAGTAAAATAAGTTTTTTTTAACTTTATTCTCGGTGGTTCGGTGAAGCCTTGAGTTCCTCGTTTTGTACTAGACTTTAAAATCAGTTTGTACAATTACTGAAAGTTGTAAAAATGGGATTATGATGGGCTTTCTCAGCATCTTTTTCTTCTTAGAATTGAGTTGTTTCTGAAGTTTGTGCACCTCTGTCTTGAAGAAGGCAGATCACAAATGGACAGTTCAGGCTCTGTCTCCTGCTTTTGAAGCAAGTTCTGGATATCAGTTTCAAAAAATACAATAGGTTTATTGTTATAGGGTAAGAAGTGCCCCGAAGGAAGAAGATAGCTATGGTTACTGGGCAAGGAAAACAGAAGGCAGAGATTTTAGAAGACGAAATCAATTCTCAAGTGATGCGTGAGGCCGGAAATGTGACCATTGCCTAGCCCAAGCAGAGGCTCACGGGTGGCCGCTACCAAGCATTTTCTGGCTCGGGGTTTAATTTTTTTCTAAGTATGGTTGCCAAGGGGTCTGGAAAATCTGAAGCGCTTTTTCTCACTTTCACAGTCAGTGTTTGAGACTCTGGTCCTGCCCCTGCTGATCCTGCTTTAGGACTCCAGCCGCTGCAGTGCTGACGCACTGCTTTCTTCCAGGGACGCAGCCCGGAGCACGCCTAGCCACCCTCGGCCGTGTGTCAGTCACTGCTCTCAGTGACCCACGGGACAGAAACTACACTTGTCCCAGATGGGGGTCCTTCCCACCTAGTTTCCCGTGACACTGGTGATGACTGAAATGGTGGTCTGTAGCTAGGGAGCAGGGTAAAGCTACCTCCCCTGCCTGGGAGTGGACGTGAAGGGCTGGCTTCCACCAGTTTTGTGGCTCAGACGTTATCATAAAAGTACAGAGAAGTGTAAATAAAAAACTGATGAAGTATTCAAGTTCTATCTTGAGAAACATGTTCATAACTGACTCCTTAATCTGGGTTCCTTAGGAAATCACTGGGTCTCCTGTGGTTAGCACAGGGGTGGGCGAGTTGGGGTGGCTGCTTGGTGGCACAGGCTGCGAGGAACTGGCCTTCGCAAGGTGCTCATGTTGGCTCTGCAGTTGCTGGTCAGATGTCTCCTGGGGAGAGGGATGGAACGCAGAGGGCAGTGGCCTGTGTGTTCTGCTTCATGTTGACCCTTGTGTCAGCCTTTGATCCATTCGTCCAGTGGAAGAAGGCGGCTCTGAACAGTCACTTGCTGCTTGTCTGGTGTTCAGATGTTCTTGTGATTGGCCTCCATCTGGTGAGTGTTCTTTGAAGACCTGTTGTTCCTGAGTCCTTAAAGAGGCCATTGAGTCTGTCCCTTCGTGTCGTTTTTTTCTGTCTGTAATGGTTTTTTTTTTTTTTGTGATGCATCTCTATCCTCCGTCTGCCACGGTGGGAATTTAGAGGTAGTAATTGTATCTTAACTTTGACCCTTGGGCCATGAGCAGTTTGGAGGGGCTGTGGACACTTGGGCTTGTTTGTTTTAGTTTCATAGCTGTTAAATTGGTTTGAGAACAAAGGAAACTTCTGTGTAGTTCTAGGGCAAGCTGAGCAGTGTTCTGGTCTTTCACTGGTCTTAGTTAACATTCTTAAGTTGTGGGCTTTTTGAGGCAAGATGTAACCTTTTCATTTAATGTGCTTATAATTCATTGAATCTGATGTCCTAAAACAATCTACAGCTGTGGTGTGGAACATTAGGGGCACAAATCTTCATTGTTAGTCATTTCTCACACTTGACGGGATTAGCTAGATCTTTGTAAGATGATTGCTTAGTATGTTTTTTGTGATATTTAGGAATAGACTGGATGACAGGAAATGAAAGCACAACCGGCTGTTACTGAAATTGGGAAAGGTAGTAACTGCTCAGCAGTTGGGTTAGTTCGATGCTTTTAATGCCTTTGTGACAGATGATCAGCAGTGCACTGAACTCTTCCCGTCTTGCACGGACGGTATGCACTGACACAGAAGCACACAAGCATCTGCAGAGGCTCTCCGTGCACTTTGCTGCTGTCCTAGGGCACTGCTGTCTCTAGTGGTCATTTTAGGTTTGTGTTTGGATCGTACCTTTTAATTTCAAATGCAAGAGCCCAAAGAACCGATTCTTTCACTTTTTTGTTCATTTTATTTCAAATTTAGGACGGGAGACCACTAACCTGACTCTCGTTTTATAAACGTTGTTCAGTCACTCAGTTGTGTCTGACTCTTTGCGACCCCATGGACCACAGCACACCAGGCTTCCTTGTCCTTCACCATCTCCCAGAGTTTGCTGTTGTTGTCTGAGTCAGTGATATTTTTTCTTCAGTAAGAGGGAAGGAGAATGAACTATTTTGCATATACATATATTCGTGTGTATATACACACACAATATAGATATTTTTTCTAATTGTTGTTAAAGTTTGCTTATTAGCTTATACTTAAAAATTCATGTTTGCTGAGTATTGATTCACACAACTTGGTTTTTTAATTTTACCTGTTGATGTCATTGAAAATTTAAGTCTTCTTTCAGAATAAAATGATGAATCTAAAGAAATTATGGTTCATGTATTAACTAACTTAAGTGACCATCAAAATTAGTTTGGATGGGAAAAGAAGTAAGAATTGATTTCTTCATGTGCCCGGTCTAGTTCCAAAACAAGAATTGAAGTGTCCGGGGCTGTGGAGACTAGGTAATGTTCATGGAAGATATGGAGTCTTCAAACAGTTCCCTTGGGAGTTGGTTTTAGCAGACTAAGTTATGTTAAACAAATTGGAAAATACAAAATTTGGTGGAAAAAAATTGATGAAACACTTAATTTTTACCTTAATTAAAACTGTTTATTACATTAGCTTCTAGGACATTTTACTGTTTAGACAGGCTGTGTAGGTAAACCATTGGGGTAATTCTATTAGTAGTAATAAAGTTCTTGGTGCCTGGTTTGATTGTCAAACATTTAGGAAAAGCAGAAGAGGAACCCTAAAACACTGTTGTACACCTTGTGGTTTTACTTTCTGACTGAATAGTAGTTTTCCTCTTTTCCCCTCAGTTTCAATGAAAGGATAAGGACTGATTTTTTTACCTTGAGTTTATCTATCATAAGTAGAGGATTTTCAACGACTCATGTTTATAAATCAGAAGTTTAAATGTTTGCAGGATTACTGCACTTTAATAATCGACTAGAAATGCCAGCTGTACTCTCCACTGAGAAAATGAACTAAGTCCTCTGTCTTTACACTTGTGCTCTTTTGAAAGTTTTTGATGTAAATAACACCAGTTGAGAAGTGAGAAACCTTTTATCTTAAAAAATGCAGTTTGAATGATGGAAGGTTTCCTTTGCATTTTAAAACATTTTTACAGTTGATTGTTCAAATATTGGCTTTCTGTAAAAACATTATGTTAAATTTAGAGCCTTTGTAGTGCAATATCAATAAATTTTGCCTGCTTGGGCAGTTTTAATCACTACCTTAACCTGGCTTCTGCTACTGATACTTGTAGGTTGCAAGTTGCTGATATTTTGGCTGCATCTCTTTGGACCAATAAAAAATGACAAATGTGTGAGATGTTTATACGATAGGAAGAAATATTAAAAGGTAGAATGTCTCTGCAAAAAATGAAAGTAACTGGTATGTTTTCTCCATCTCAATTTATGGTTTGGTTGTTGACTCTCAAAGCGAGGTTATATTGTGAGATAAATACATAAAATCCAATATTTCTTAAATTTGTATTCGAGTCAGGTTTTCTGAATGTAATGCTTTCCAGTCCTTGGATCTCAGGGGTCAAAGAAATATCATCCTTCTCTGCTAAAGACCTCAGATATATGATAGCAGTTAAAAAAATTTTTTTTAAGAAAGGACTTCCCTGTTGTGCAGGGGGTGCTGATTCTGTCCCTGGTCAGGGACGTTCTGCATGCTGCAGCCAAAAGAAATAAGAGGGAAGTTATCAAGGTGTGTCATACTCTTACTGTCAAACGTACTTTGCTTTGATGATGAGAACTGACATCTGACAAACACCATGCCGAGCTGCTCACCATCCTTCTTTATAGTCATGGATGACCTTCCAGCTCACAGTTACATTTCCTCTTTCGGTCATTTTTTGAAAAGGAAAAAAGATCTAGATCCTTCGATAGATAACTGACTCCCTATTCAATCCAAATTTGGAAAGGTGGCCCATAGAAATCAGTGACAGATGGTGATGATTTCTTTGGCTCTTGGCTGTCTTGACCAATACAGTCTGTCCAGTTTCCCGCTTTGACGAGGGCTCTCGATGTAACTACCGAACAAGTGATGTTTGACATTAAATGTTAGTATTGCAGAAGGAGAGTCATACCCTTCAATGAATACAGGTAAAAGTACATTATGGAATTAGAATTATTTATTCAGAATATAAGAATGTTTGTAAAATATTATAAATGTCTCTGTATAAATAAATGGAGTTTTTATTTAAAAAACAGTTTTATATCAAATAAGACAAAGCCGTTTTACAGCAGCTAAAACTAAAGGCATCTGGAAACATTTAAAGCATACAAGTGAAGAATCTAAAAAATCACAAGGTATGGTACAGTGTTAAGTGTCAGCCTTAAAGTGAGATTTTAATACAGTAGAACAATACTGACAAATGCAGACTCGGTCCCATGTGCTTCAGTAACTGACGGTACATTCAGGCGGCCTAAAAGCACATTTTCAAATAACAGCAAACGAAAATCACATGCAGAGTAAGTCTTAACAATGTCTAAAACCTGATTAGAAGAGTGAGCATGTCTCATCCTCTTTGCATTGGGTTCAGACAGAAGCAGATAATGTTGGGGCTCCCATTCACCTGGCCGTCCATGGGCACGGTGAGTGAGTACCCCACAGAACGTTTTCCACATGGATTAGATTTGCAGAACGGTGCAGAAGTGGGCAGTGGAAGGAATGAGCAAGCTGTGAACACGAGGGGATTTTGTCTGTGGCTTGCTCTGTACTGCTGAGCTGATGTTTCCGATGATTAGCGGATGAGTGATTTTTGTACCAACCTGGACTGGAAAAAAACCAGTGCTACTGGGCCAAGGGTGTGATTATCCAGTAGCAGTTGCTGTTCCTGGGATGGAGGGATTTCTTGGTCACATGCAAAGTCTCACTCAGATGCAGTGTGAGAGTTTATGTAGGGTAACCCTTCACCAAAAATAGTTGTCTGTATGCAAATGTATGTTTCTCTACATAAGAATTAGGAAAACAAGAATGTGTGAACAGNCAAAATCTCACTCAGATGCAGTGTGAGAGTTTATGTAGGGTAACCCTTCACCAAAAATAGTTGTCTGTATGCAAATGTATGTTTCTCTACATAAGAATTAGGAAAACAAGAATGTGTGAACAGCTGCTAATCAGCTTGTATCCTTTTCCAGTTCCTTAATATTTTAACAGCCACTGAGTGCGTACATTAATTGATAATTTTGGTGCCAGTGCTGGAAAATTACCACATGGCAGCCTAAGGCATTCATTCACTAGTGAATACAAACTTCAGAAAGTTAACTTCAGGTATGAGAAACAGGAACTTAGAAGGTGACAAGTTCAGCGCTAACTACAGTCTGCTGGCCTGTGTGCACATGAGATCTGAGTTAAACTGGAATAGGATTTGGTGAGAAGTGAGAAGACATAATTTGTGTTTTGTAACAAGTGATGCCTCTACAGAGTAAGCCTCAGAGAAAGGTTTTAATAGTATCTTTGCTGTCAGATAGGCCATTCTGTTGGAGAAATAGAAAAATAATTGTTACGTGA
>SJYA01014487.1:0-10393 GCA_006410615.1 Neotragus moschatus
AAGAATAGCAAGGAGAGATAAGAAAGCCTTCCTCAGTGATCAACGCAAAGAAACAGAGGAAAACAATAGGACTAGAGATCTCTTCAAGAAAAGTGAAATAAACATTTCATGCAAAGATTGGCTCAGTAAAGGACAGAAATGGTATGGATCTAACAGAGGCAGAAAATATTAAGAGGTGACAAGAATACACAGAAGAACTATACAAAAAAAGATCTTCATGATCCAGACAATCATGATGGTGTGATCAATCACCTAGAGTCAGACACCCTGGAATGAAAAGTCAAATGGGCCTTAGGAAGCAATACTATGAACAAACTAGTGAAGGTGATGGAATTCCAGTTGAGCTATTTTAAATCCTAAAAAATGATGCTGTGAAAGTGCTGCACTCAATATGCCAGAAAATTTGGAAAACACAGCAGTGGCCAAAGGACTGGAAAAGGTTAGTTTTCATTCCAATCCCAAAGAAGGGCAATGCCAAAGAATGCTCAAACTACTGCAAAATTGCATTCATCTCATAGGCAAGCAAAGTATTGCTCAAAATTCTCAAAGCCAGGCTTCAACGGTATGTGAACCATGAATTTCCAGATGTTCAAGCTAGATTTAGAAAAGGCAGAGGAACCAGAGATCAAATTGCCAACATCCGCTGGATCATAGACAAAGCAAGAGAATTCTAGAAAACCATCTATTTCTGCTTTATTAGTTGCGCTGAAGTCTTCGACTGTGTAGATCACAACAAACTGCAGAAAATTCTTAAAGAAATGGGAATACCAGATCACCTTACCTGCTTCCTGAGAAACCTGTATGCAGGTCAGGCAGCAACAGTTAGAACTGGACATGGAACAACAGACTGGTTCCAAATCAGGAAAGGAGTATTTCAAGGCTGTATATTGTCACCCTAATTATTTAACTTATATGCCGAGTACATCATGGAAATGCCAGGCTGGATGAAGCACAAGCTGGAATCAAGATTGCCAGGAGAAATATCAATACCCTCAGACTGGTTCCAAATAGGAAAAGGAGTACGTCAAGGCTGTATATCATCACCCTGCTTTTTTAACTTATTTGCAGAGTGGATCATGAGAAACACTGGGCTGGATGAAGCACAAGCTGGAATCAAGATTGTGAGGAGAAATATCAATAACCTCAGATATACAAATAACACTACCTTTATGGCAGAAAGTGAAGAGGAACTAAAGGGCCTCTTGATGATAGTGAAAGAGGAGAGTGAAAAAGTTGGCTTAAAACTCAACATTCAGAAAACTAAGATCATGGCATCTGGCCCCATCACTTCATGGCATATAGATGGGGAAACAATGGAAAGAGTGGCTGACTTTATTTTTCTGGGCTCCAAAATCACTGCAGATGGTGATAGCAGCCATGAAATTAAAAGATGTTTGCTCTTTGGAAGGAAAGTTATGACTAACCTAGAAAGCATGTTAAAAAGCAGAGACATTAGTTCAACAAAGTTTAACTAACCAACAAAGTTCCATGTAATCAAAGCAATGGTTTTTCCAGTGGTCATGTATGGATGTGAGAGTTGGACTATAAAGAAAGCTGATTGTCGAAGAATTGATGCTTTTGGACTGTGATGTTGGAGAAGACTTTTGAGAGTCCCTTGGCCTGCAAGGCGATCCAACCAGTCCATCCTAAAGGAGATCAATTCTGAGTATTCGTTGGAAGGACTGATGTTGAAGCTGAAATTTCAAAACTTTGGCCACCTGATGTGAAGAACTGACTCTTTGGAAAAGGCCCTGCTGCTGGGAAAGATTGAAGGCAGGAGGAGAAAGAGACGACAGAGGATGAGATGGTTGGATGGCATCACTGACCTGATGGACATGAGTTTGAGAAAGCTCTGGGAGTTATTGACAGACAGGGAAGCCTGGCATGCTGCCATCAATGGGGTCACAAAGAGTCGGACACAATTGAGCAACTGAACTAAACTGGAGTTCTACAAAGCTATAAATCTAATGTATTAGAAAATTGAATATAGGTCTGCTTAAAGCTCTGTGCTCAGAAATGGCCCAAAAGATTTCCAAACATCAGATCTATAACAAAGAGAATAGAAATTACAATTTTTATTATATTTAGTTGAGACTTGTGAGAGGAAAAAATAACTCTTTCTTGTTCCCTACTGAAAATTTTTGAAGATGCAGTTAACCTTCAAAACAGTAATAATGATAGATTAATAATAGAGGGTTAGAGAATTGTTCTGGCTACAAGTATATACCTTTTCAAACTAGGTACTAGAAAATTTGAACCAAAAATTTAGTCTTACTCTTTTAAATTTTTCTTTATAAACAAACACACTTTGTCTTTATTTTCATTGCATGTTTTTTCCCTCAGAAAACATTTGAATTTCAGCTAATGTGTCTCAAGCTACATGTATATGTATATATATATATGTTTGTATATATCCACATACAATTCCACCAAATATTCTATGAAATACCAGGTAGAATATGAGAATTTATAAAAGTATACAGTGTCATTTTCTCCCAGTAAAGGAAACACAATAAATATCTTAATAGGATATGTTGAGGAATATATTTATGATTTGGCTGAAAGGTAAATTCTAAGGTCTGCTATGGTTCAGAAAAATTGGTCTTTTAATAGTAAACTACATTCTCCAGTATTTTGTGGTTTTATGTGTATGCATGCATTATTGTTTCTAGTGATACGGCAGTCTTTGTGGCAGAGGATCCTTTATTTAATGTCCAAAGACTTTGGAAAAAATTGATAGTCAATAGGGAACAATAAACTTCTCCAGAAATATGTAACTAAGATAGGCACACTGTATAAAATAGAATCCCAAATGATTTGAAGTTAATTTACTAATTATATAGAAGTAAACGTGAAAAACAAATGTATATATGTGATAATAAGTAATAATAAATTCAGCATACTTTTTACTTATAGATAGGCAGGTCTCTTGCTTAAAGTCTAATTAAAAGTATAGCCAAATTTGATTTAAAAGATGTGTATATGCCCAGTGAGGTCAGTTGATAGTTGCTGTTTACTGGAATTTCTCTTACCTCAGGTGATATTCCATGTCATACAGAAAAACATTTGACAGAGAAGTGTTGAACTTTCACCTGGAGGGTTTGGTTTCTCTAAAACAGCCTAAATCAGTAAAAGTGCATCTAAAGGGCTTCTTGAGTTATTGTTGCCAGATCTGCTTCCCAGCAGAATCGTAGCACTCATTTTCTTTAAATCCAGGATCTGTTTCTCACTGGCAGACATACTTAGATTCAACAGAGTAAAAGCTACCAGTTATCTGTGTTGCATTTCCCTGTCTTATATTTAGTCTCTGAGAGAGCAAAGAACTTTTAGTCACAGTAGGAACTTCCTGTAAAATACAGTAAATGTGTTTTCCTCGTATGCCACACCCTTTATTCTTTCTAGGTGCTGGGCATTTCTCCATTACTTTAGGTCACTTAAAAAGAAGTCAATAAATGTAAATGTGTTTTCATTTATTTTCAATAACTAGTAGACATATAAATAATATCACATTAAATATATTAGCAAGACTTTACATTAAGCAAACACACCACACAGTGGAAAGGCTTGTCCTGTTGCTACTGCTGAGTCACTTCAATCATGTCCGACTCTTTGAGACCCTCTTTGAGACTCTTCAAGACCCCATGACCTCTTGATCTGACGCCTTGTCAGGCTCCTCTGTCCATGGAATTTTCTAGGCAAGAGTACAAGAGTGGGCTACCATGCCCTCCTCCAGTGGATCTTCCTGATCCAGGGATCGAACCCAGGTCTCCTGCATTACAGGCAGATTCCTTACTGCTGAACCACCAGGGAAACTCAAGACTTTTCCATCTGGTCATTTTTAAGTATATTGTGACTGATGGGTTAATACAGACAGAAAATTAGATAATCTAAGAAAGCTATAAAAATGGGCAATTTAGGAAAAACTGGCTTGAAGTTAAAAGCTAGCAAAATTATAATCTTGACAAGTATAAATGAACTGTGGCATAGGCNACCACCAGGGAAACTCAAGACTTTTCCATCTGGTCATTTTTAAGTATATTGTGACTGATGGGTTAATACAGACAGAAAATTAGATAATCTAAGAAAGCTATAAAAATGGGCAATTTAGGAAAAACTGGCTTGAAGTTAAAAGCTAGCAAAATTATAATCTTGACAAGTATAAATGAACTGTGGCATAGGCTGATTGGAAATTTCACTTTGATGTGTTCATGCTTGGATCTGCATAATTTGGGAAGAGGGAAAATTTTATCAAAACCGATCTATTCCATAAAAAGATAATTAACTTGCTTTGAAAAGAAGATTAAGGAGGACTTGGGAGGTAGGATAAGAGACAAAATGAAACAATAATAAAGTAAAGAAAAGAAACAGAGTTTTCTACCGGGGGAGAAGGATGCTTTTTTTTTTTTTAATTTTGGGTTTTCCTACAGAGGAGAAATCCACACCCTAATAACTACTAGAATTAATCTGGAGTCTAATGAATTCTGCTGAGATTTGGTGGAGGGGTTTGATTCTTAATTGTAAGTATAGCTCTATAACACTAAATGAGCTTTCCTGATATGATAAAAACCTCTTTCAAGATAGGTACTCTTTGTTCAACTGATTGCTTTTTTTATGGACCATTGCATCTTAGAAAAAGACTAGAGTTTTTACACAACTAATGACAAGCTCTTTGGTTTTTGGAAATGCATAATATTCTTCATTATCAAAAACAAAACTTCATTATCAATCAACAAATATAAGCTATTTATTAATCCTAAACTACAAATATAAATTATTACATGTAGAAGTAAAAGCTCAAGTTGCAAAGGATCTTTCTTAATCTCCTTATAATTTATTATCCTTAATGACAAAAGAGAAACCCTTATGGTATCTTCTAACCCACTGTTTGCAAAGCCTTATATTTATTTTCTTACTAACAGCATCAAGAGCTCATTTCCATGTGATACATGTAGTATCTCATCACCTTATCCCAGATCCAACACATCCTCCTGTAATTATGTCAAGTTAAGAACATGAGGTTAGTTGTTTTGGTTACAACTCCATGCTACCATGAAAGGTACAATGTTATAATTCATCACATTTTCATAGTAAGATGTTATATGCCTATTTGTTAGTAAACTTATTTTAAGTGTACTTTTCATGGAAGAGGGCATGCAAAGATGAATTAAACATGCCAGTCTACTGCAAGTGTTCTAATTTTTCTGTTGATGCTATTTCTAAAGTAATTTTAAAACTTCATCCATTTAAGTTACTAGGTCATTTGCAAAGTATAATATTTGGCACATTTTAAATGTCGATATTTTAAATTATAACTGCTATATTATTTTCAATGAAATATAAATGCAAGACCAATTTAATACCTACACAATCACTTGCAGAGAAATGAGTGCTCTCTTGACAGCTGGAAATTTCTCAGTCTTCATCATATCCAGTCCACTATCCACCTTTTGCTTACAGAATTTTATTCTATTGAAATATATATTTTTTAGTTTTCCAATTCTTTTAAGTGACTACATTACAGGAGAACCAGGAAAAGTCATAAAAGAGAAACAGAATGAGTAAAGATGGAGTGGAGCAAGGAAGACGGAGGGAGGAAGAAGCAGGTCACCGAGTTAGCAAGTGAGGCTTAAAAGCTATCATCTCGCAGCATCTTCCTTTTCCAAGGATTCACATGGTTACTATGCAAACTTCTCCTAATCTTTTCCTAGGAAAATTTTCAATGAAGTCTTCCATGACCAAACTATTTTATGCAACAAAACATACACTTAGGTTGAAATTTCATTAAAAAACTTACGCATCTGAATGAGTGTTTTAAAAATCTTTCTCAATTGCTTGACCATTACAATTTTATTAGCATAATAATGATGGTGATGATGATGATAGTAGCTTACACAAGACTTACTCAATTCCAAGCCGTGATCTAAGTACTAAATGTTTTCACCTCTACTTCTATCGTGCTTCCCTGGTGGCTCCAATGGTAAAGATTCTGCCTGCAGTGCAAAAGATGGGATTTCAATCTCTGGGTCAGGAAGATCCCCTGGAGAAGGGAATGGCTATTCACTCCAGTATTCTTGCCTGGAGAATTCCATAGGCAGAGGAGCCAGGCAGGCTACAGTCCATGGGGTTGCAGAGTCAGACACAACTGAGTGACTAAGATTTTCACTTTTGCAGAACTTCTATCAGTTATTATAGATAGTGACCACCAAGTCTGGAAACACCAATGATACATAATAGATGATGACCAATTTATAATACATAAAAATCTAATATTTACCATTTCAATCTTTATGATCACATTATTAAAATATATATAAAATAGGTACTATTTATCCCAGATTTACCTATGTGGAAACTAAGGCACAAGTAGATTTATTAACTTAACCAAATGATTTAAAAAACTATTTGATTCAGGGTTTGAACCAGAGAGTTTGCCTCTAGAGTTTATACTCTAGATCAGAACATAACAAATTCATCACAAAATTTGATACATAGTTTTTAAACACAAAGTAAAATTTTATTAGAAATATATCAGATGAGATGAAGAAAGTAGAGAGGCCATGTGTACTTTTGAAAAAGGTTTGGCAAACATCCATGTATCTGTTGTTTCTGTACCCATTTTTATGGCCTCGGAGATTGTTATGTCCTGCAGAAATGCTTTGTATAATATTAATAGTGAGACTCAGAAGGGTGAAATAGTATGTGTGTGTGTAAAGAAGTAAAACGAAAACTATAAAAGAAAAAGTGAAAAGGGTGACTGGCTGGCAACTTAGATCTTAGAAATTTTGGATCTCAAAATCGATTTCTGTACAACAAGCATTTTCTGCCTACTTCTTAGGTATATTCATAACCCAGTTTATAGATCATTAATCTAAAGTGTAAGACATATGAAACAAAAAAATTCAATCTTACCAAAAATAAAAATGTGTTGCATTTGAAAACTATTAGACTGAGCACTGTAGTCAGAAAAATTAATAAAACGAATTATAATTTAATATAAAGCAAATGTGAAAAGGAATAAACAGGTAGATGTATGAAAGCTTATAGTATCTACACTACATAAAGGGCTTCCAAGCTGGCGCAGTGGGAAAGAACCCGCCTGCCAATTCAGGAGACTTGAGCTGTGGGTTCAATTCCTGGGTCGGGAAGATCCCCTGGATAAGGGAATGGCAGCCCACTCTATTATTCTTGCCTGGAGAATCCCATGGACTGCAGCCCACCAGGCTCCTCTGTCCATGGGGTCATAAACTGTCAAGCATGACTGAAGTGACAAAGCACGCATGCACACTACATATGACACGTACTGTGCTGTGCTTAGTTGCTCAGTGGTTTCAGACTCTGTGACTTGTTCGGTTGCCATGCCCTCCTCCAGGGGCTATTCCTGATCCAAGGATGGAACTTGCTTCTTCTCCTGTGTCTCCCGCATTGCAGGCAGATTCTTTGTCCACTGAGCCATCGGGTAAGTCTGCATATAATTTGTTTCCTATTAAACTTCAATGGCAACTTACTTTTACCTATCAAGTATTAAATAATTGTCATTATGAATAGATTGTTATCATNCCTCCTCCAGGGGCTATTCCTGATCCAAGGATGGAACTTGCTTCTTCTCCTGTGTCTCCCGCATTGCAGGCAGATTCTTTGTCCACTGAGCCATCGGGTAAGTCTGCATATAATTTGTTTCCTATTAAACTTCAATGGCAACTTACTTTTACCTATCAAGTATTAAATAATTGTCATTATGAATAGATTGTTATCATAATTCATTACATAATTACCATTAACATTGATACCAGAATTTCTCTTACTGAAGGAACTATTTTTTGTATGTTTTACATCAAAAATAACATATGATAGAGCAGATACATAATGATAAATGTTTGCAGTTGCTTAAATATAAAAAGAAAAATCTCCTCTCCATGAATCAATGTTAGAAAGTGTATTATTTTCACTTCTATAAAGGAAGCAGGAAAATGAATGATAAAGAGGAAGAGAGAGGACCCAGAAAGATGGAGAGAGGCTGGAAATAGATAAGATATTGGAAAAACCAAGTGATCTTTATAAATGACGATGTCTACCACTTGATCTGAAATTGTTTACATTGTTAATATGTGAATATCTCCTGAATATTTCGTATGAAAATATTCAGTGCAGTCTACTACGTGCAAAACAATTTATGTGTCTGGAATTTTTTGTAAAGATCAAAGAAAGAACTACTTCAGGGGTCAATACAAAAAGAACAGCATTATGCACTAAAATAGAGTCTGATTAAAAGTAAGGTAACAAGGAGATTTCAGAAAAGTGTATTTTCAAAGAATACCACCATTTATAGAATGCATTACAATATGGAAATCTCTTACAGCTTAGAATACTTGTAGAGTTTTTGACACTGAAAATGAGACCCCCAAGTCACTGGATCAATAACAATACTGAATTATTGAAGAGGTGTATCACACTTAAATTCATGCTTTATTTTGCATCTGAGATATGCAAACTAACATAAATGACAAGTATATATAGCAAATTTTTATTTGAACAATTTTTATTGGAAACACAGCTAATTATACAGAAAGATGAGAATTGGTAGTTTTTTGGATATTCCAACTATTAAAAAATTGCATCTTTTAACTTTAAGAAAATTACATTTAAAATATATGCTATATATTTTTATACCTACTCTTTGTAAGAGGTCATTAATTACATCTTCTAGAATAATGATGTCCCCTAGTTTACCTGTTTTTAACTCTGAGCAATAAGACAGTGTGCTATTCATTTTTCGAGGAATGGTAAGACAATTATGCATGAAGTTGATCTATATGAGTAATTTAATCGCTAAATATATAATTTTAGGGGAACATTCTAATACAATTTGTAATACACTTAACTGAATTTACAGGCACTATAAGGTGTATTACACAAAGGTTTAAAATAGCTCTTTACAAATGCTTATTTAATGTAGCTCAGGGACAAGAAAGACCTAACAAATTAAAGGACAAAAGTAGAATGTAAAATGTACCCTTTGGAGATGATGATTAAGCCAAGAGCCAAAGTGACCAAGAAGAGTTAGAATTAAGGAGAATCTTAGAGTTTATTTTTTATTTTGAGCAGCTCTCTCTCTCTTTTTCTTTTTTTCTTTTTCTCAGATTTAATCTCCTGTTTTACAGATAGGGAGACCAAACTCCAATCTGTTTATGTGAGATGCAAAGTCAAAAGCTTAGCTAGGGGAGATACACTCCACAAGACCAGCCCTCAGTGGCCAGCCTCTCAAATTACACACTAGTGGCTCCTTTGCTCCTTGTAAGATGTAGTAACCAAATCACTGACAACTTGGGGACTTAGACGCTATGGTCTTGGATTAGAGAAAACTAATGTGCTTATAAATTTTCTCTTTAAAAAACCACCAGATCATAAATACAAAATTAAATCCAGGGTCCTAAAAGTGTCTTATTTGAGTTAAAGTCCTATAATTTGTTTCATTAGTTTAGTGGAATACCAATACCTTTTTTTGTTGTTGTTTGTAAATTTATCTTAATTTAGTTCTCATTGTTCTAATCAGCCTGACTTGCTCTTGATTCTCTGACCTATACATAATATTTGCTAAGAAAACTTTCACATTGTTCTGTGTAAAAGTACACTCTGATTGTTAAGAACCCGTCATTACTCCTGCCTGAAGAGCCGTTTTGAAGAAGGTATATAATTATTTCATGGACATAAAATTATTTCTACTAAAGAGACATTTTTATTAATGTATATAAAACTAAAATGTATAAAGATGCTTAATTTTTCTCCAAATGATGTATAAATGTAATGCAATCAAGGTGATGAATAATTTCAAAGGTCAGTTAAACAAATAGCAATGATAAGACAAATAGACCCTAGAATCCAAACCAGTTTGTTAATATCACTTAGCAAATAGAATAATTTTAGTTATGTTTTAAATCAGTAATAGAATGGATGCATTATTTGATAAAAAGCACTGCTGCAACTGTCCATCAGTTTTGGAAAAAAATTTGTATGTGAGATTCAGTTTCAATTGGTTTAAGATTTAAGTATGAAAATGGATCTATTAAATTATTATAAATTTAAAAGTTAGTATTTTTACTACCATGCAGTCAAAGAGAATTTTCAGTAAGAATATACAGTTTTGGTGATTAATAGAAATGGATCCTTCTGTTGCCAAAATTCAGCCTAGCCAGAGACATTCTCCTTTTTTTTTTTCTCTTTCTTACCATTTACCTATTTGTCAAATTTCAGAGTCTACTGAATGATTATGTAAATAAAGAAATGAAACAATATTTGGAGTTAGAAGAACTGAATAAAAGTAATATTTTATTTCCAGCTCCTGTCTTTAATTCAGAGTGATTACAGTTAGAGGACCCAGAATTTCAGAGCTGAAATG
>SJYA01014488.1:0-10230 GCA_006410615.1 Neotragus moschatus
TGTCTGACTCTGTGACCCCAAGGACTATAGTCCACCGGGCTCCTCTGTCCATGGGATTCTCCAGGCAAGCATACTGGAGTGAGTTGCCATGCCCTCCTCCAGGACATCTTCCCATCCCAGGGACTGAACCCACGTCTTTTAGGGCTCCCGCACTGGCAGGCAGGCTCTGGTGCCACTAACAGACGTAACACTACAATTGCCACGTTACAGAATGGTGAGCCCTGATTGACTGCTCCTATTAGGCAGCTAATATATATGAGTCGGTGCCTCAGNGGACTGAACCCATGTCTTTTAGGGCTCCCGCATTGGCAGGCAGGCTCTGGGGCCACTAACAGACGTAACACTACAATTGCCACGTTACAGAATGGTGAGCCCTGATTGACTGCTCCTATTAGGCAGCTAATATATATGAGTCGGTGCTTGAGATTAACTATGTGCAAAGTTCTTAACATGTGTCAAGCACTGACCTCTGCAGTTTCATCTGTATTACTGTAATTAATTTGCCCAGATGATCCTAAAAGATAGCCACTATTCTTCTCTTTATGTTATACACGAGGCTCAGGGAGAGAAAGCGACTTGCCCAGAACCATATAGCAATTACTGGGACTGGAAATTAAGTCGAGGTGTGTCTGCGTCCAAAGCCCACGCGTTGATACACTATCAGCTACTGTCTTCTGCTAAAGGTCTGTGGATGTCACCTCTGCGCAAATAGAATTCCGCTAGGTACACTTGCCAAATTCCAGCTATGCTGAAACAGTGCCATTGCACATGTTTTTCTAATCTTATGAAAACCTGAGAAAATAATCACCCACATTATCTTCATCTTTCAGAAGAGGAAACTGAAGATGAAAAAGTTAGGCCGTGTGTCCACAGTCAGAGTCAGACAATGAAGGAACCAGGACCTGTTCCCTGGTTTGTCTCCCTCTGAAAGCCAGACGCTCCGTGCTCTCAGATCTGCCTTGCCGCTGCGGGCCCACACGGCAGGCTCAGACGGTCAGGACTTGGGACTCTGACAGCCCCTCTCAGCTTAACACCTCATGGCTTGATAACCCAAAAGGTGGTTTTCAGAAAAGGCACTATGCATCAAAGCTTCTTGGTGCAAGGGTCACAGTAAGCAGAAGCCAGTATCTTTCTGGAGAAAAGACGGCTTGTCTTCTTTGCATGTTAAACTCTCCTTCTTAACAAGAATGCATTTTCTCTTTTGAAGAGCAGAGAAAGGTGCTCATGCCCTCCCGAGAATGTGGGTCTAATTTCGTCCTTGACATTGATTCTGAGCTTCACTCTAACTCAGACAGTGCAATGGCACCATCCTGAGTTTTCCAGGAAGCTTTGGTGCACGTGGGGTTCCTCAGTCCGTCGTGCTGGTCTGTGTTCAAGATTCCGTGAGCGGAGCTGACAGAAGGCTCAGACCCACATTTGCTCCACATTCTTTGCGGCTGTGAGTCACTGACACTAGGCCCATGACAGGCCCATGGAGACGCCTCCCAGCCCTGGTGGAATGTCAGCGCTGACCTGTCCTACCAGGCTGCTGCCATGGCGACTGAGGTGAGGGGTCCAGCAGGGGACAGGTCACCCAGAGCCCGGAAGCAGACTTGCAGCCCAGTCCCCATCTACTCAAACCTCGGCTCTGAGGTTCACGAGATGTGTGACCTTGGGCGAGCTGATTATCCTCTCTCAGCCTGTGTCTGAAATGTAAAACAAAGGAAACAAGTTCCTCGTTGCAGCATTGCTGGTCCAAGTGCAGGAAACCTCGTTCAGCGCCTGAATGTCCTGTGTGGCACGGCTGCTGTCTAGCACGTGCTCATCGGTGCTTGCCCTCTACATGCATATTCCAGTTAATCTTTGAAATATATCGCTCGAGTGGGATTGCTTGCATTTTATCGATAAGGACGCTGGTTCCAGAGAGGTCAAATAATTGATCTATTTTTCCATATTAACTAAGCAGCACTGAGGCCTGTCTGTATTCAAAGATAATGTTCTTCAGTTCAGTTCAGTTGCTCAGTCGTGTCTGACTCTTTGCGACCCCATGAATCGCAGCACGCCAGGCCTCCCTGTCCATCACCAACTCCCAGAGTTCACCCAAACTCATGTCCATCGAGTCGGTGATGCCATCCAGCCATCTCATCCTCTGTCGTCCCCTTCTCCTCCTGCCCTCAATCCTTCCCAAAATCAGAGTCTTTTCAAATGAGTCATACTATATTGTCAAGTCTAATTTCACCTTTTATATTTCATCAGCTAGCTTGGAGTGTTAACAAGTGTGGGTCTAAACTTCATATGTGTGACTTTAGAGACCTAAATATGGGAGATTTTGGCCCCATCTTCAGACAGAAGCCCAACTATCCATCTGCTTTCTGGGTCTTTTGGCTTCAGCCTTTGTCATGAGAACAACAGCACTTGATATGTGGGCATCATCTCTCTCCACCTGTTACATCTCAGCCCTGGGAGCAGAGCTCTGTTCTAGCCCTTACTATATCCAGTTACTGTCTCAGTCAAGGGAAGCAGAAGGTGACGGAGGAGGAAGTCTGGTCTTGGAGACGGCCAGGCGTGGGCTCGTTTTCCATTCTATTCCCTTGCTCTGTGACAGGGGACTAGTCACTTGCCTCTCTGTGCTCAGGTCACCTCTCTGCATCACGCGTCCGGGGTGGGGAGGCTGCTGTCCACTTCCTAGGTCAACGTGGATGAATGTGAAATACAAGTGCTTAACGAGGTGAGTTCTGACTAAGGAGCCTTGAAGAAGGGCTGANCCAGGCGTGGGCTCGTTTTCCATTCTATTCCCTTGCTCTGTGACAGGGGACTAGTCACTTGCCTCTCTGCGCTCAGGTCACCTCTCTGCATCACGCGTCCGGGGTGGGGAGGCTGCTGTCCACTTCCTAGGTCAACGTGGATGAATGTGAAATACAAGTGCTTAACGAGGTGAGTTCTGACTAAGGAGCCTTGAAGAAGGGCTGGAAACAAGATCGTAGTGAAGCTTGAAGATGTGAGAATGAGCAAGGGGCAAGGACAGAGGTAAGGACAGCCTTTCGTGCCATGGCATAAGCATGACTACAAACACATCTAGAAGGCGGCAGAGGCAGACACCAGACCCTGGCCTGCAGCTCGGGTACAGAGACATCCCGGCACTGAACTGGGAACATGAAAGGCGCTCTTAACTATGTGAGTAAATGGATGAACTTGAACATGTCACATCTCATTGCTGAATTTCCGTTTCTGCATCAACAAAATGGGGATAACTGTACAGACAGCCTGTGGCAGTCTCAAGGATTACACAGAGTGACGCCTGAAAAGTGGCTTGTAAGTTGCAGACTTTCATAAAGGTCATAGAAAGAGCACTTATTCGGGCAAGAGTACTTTCTTGGAGTAGAAGAGAAAGAGAGACATTTCATCTGAGGGGAACATGGAAGGCTGTAGTTCATAAAATACGTGAATGAATCTCCAAATGTGAGGAGTTGGAAAAAAATTTGAACACTGTTTTTCCCTTGGCAATTTATGTTTCCAAGGTGTTCTTATAATAGATTTCCTCCATCAGGAGGGTCCGGCATTACCTCCCTGCTTAGCCAGGCAGCATGAATAGCAGCGTGCTGGGAAAGAGGTAGTCTTAGGTTTTCAAACGATAAAATCTGGGTAGAATCTTGCTTCCCCAATTGCCAGCTGAGTATTCTTGGGAAGTCATTTCCCTGTCTCTGAGCCTCGGTCTCTGCATCTGTCAAACAGGGTGAAATTAACTGTATCTCACAAGTTCAGGACCCAGAGCCAGTGATGTTAATGATTGTGGCCAGCCTGGTTTAATCTTTGCTCCCTAAAAGGTAGTTTCTGTTTGTGTCAGTAGAGTGACCCAACGTGTCAGTGGAGGTCTCAGGATGGAGGAGTCTTCGGGCCACCCTGCCAGTGGGGGCGGAGCAGGGGAGAAAGAGGAAGATGGTAGCTTCACGGGCCTGGGTCAGAAGTCACAAGGCCACGCGCTCTCTGCCTGTCTCGGCGGGAACGGTAGAACGGTTCCAGAACCACATCTGAAAGCTGTTAGGGGACCAGGCAGCCCTGGAGGGGCTCCGTGCGAGGGGAAGAAAATGACAGCCCCTGATGTGGGGAAGGAGGAGAGAATGAGAAGAGAGAGACTGAGAAGCAGATGCACACGTGCACACCCAGAAAGCAGAGTGGAAAGGGGAGAGGGCACACTCAGAGCCTGTGTCCCTTCGGGGTCGGGAGGCTGCTGGCGGCCTCAGCCCGGTTCTTCCATCTTCACCTGTGCAGGTGGGCTGAGACCCAGATAATGTGAACTAGAATGCCTGCTGTTGTTCGGTCGTGCCTGACTCTTTGCGACCCTATGAACCGCAGCACACCAGCCTTCCCTGTCCTTCCCTATCTCCCAGAGTTTACTCAAACTCAAATTCATTGAGGGCAGGAGGAGAAGGGGTGGCAGTGGAGGAGAAGGGGGGTGGCAGAGGAGGAGAGCTCCCGAGCCATCACCAAGCGCTACAACCTCATTTTACAGGTGCGGGGACCACGGCCTGGAGAGGAAACAGACTTGCCCAAGGACCTGCTGCCAATCAGTTCAGAATAAAGGCCCTGGCTTTCCCGGCCCCTCCTCTAGCGCTCCTTCTCCACGCCGCCTTGCTTTCGCACAGCTGGCTGACTGGGGCCCAGCTGCCCCTCTGGGATAATCACAGAAGAGGTGGCTCCCAGGATCAAGTGGGATGGGCTATTTAGGAGCCTGGAGCCCCAGGCTCAAATCCTTGCTACTCCTTCCTCTGGCTTTGTTTCAGGGGAAAGAACACTGGCCAAGGTGGTGGAAAATCGAGTTCATGTCCCAGAGACTGTGGGTTGTGAGATCTCAGATCAATCCGGTTTCAGTGTATCGGTATTTCAATGAGTGGGGACGTACCTTGGGACTGACTACTCAAATGCAAAGTATTTTTCAATGTTTCTTTACCACCTTCAGGACAAAGCACAAACTCCTTACCACGGGCCCCAGTGTGACTCCTTGATGTCCCTCCCTTTGACACTGTGTGGGACTCTATCACTGAGTCTCAAACTCTGGCCACAGATCCAGCCTTGTTGACTGGTCTCCACTACCTATCCTGTTTCACAGCGGAGCCATATCCAGCTGCTAACGGACCTCACCCTTGTCTTTGCACACATGGCGCCCTTCATCCGNCTCCCTTTGACACTGTGTGGGACTCTATCACTGAGTCTCAAACTCTGGCCACAGATCCAGCCTTGTTGACTGGTCTCCACTACCTATCCTGTTTCACAGCGGAGCCATATCCAGCTGCTAACGGACCTCACCCTTGTCTTTGCACACATGGCGCCCTTCATCCGGGCCCCCTGACTCCTCCACTTAACCTCCTCCACCTTGTCCTTGGAGCATCAGTCAGCCCTCATCTCCTCCCTGTATAATGCCAGGTCCTGGCCCATCTGGCACGACTGGGTTGGTGCCCAGACAATTCTCTCATGCCCGCATGAGTGGGTGAGTGTCTTCAGAACCAGAACAGGGCTCTGCCCATTTCTCTGCCTGACACTCCACCTGGTGCTCAGCAAACACTGTTAAATGAATGACTGACTGACTGACTGACTCCGTCAACTGTAAGGCATCAATAGTGATTCCACTGTCTAGAAATCAAGTTTCCCCATCTGTCAAANACGTACCTTGGGACTGACTACTCAAATGCAAAGTATTTTTCAATGTTTCTTTACCACCTTCAGGACAAAACACAAACTCCTTACCACGGGCCCCAGTGTGGCTCCTTGATGTCCCTCCCTTTGACACTGTCTGTGTGGGACTCTATCACTGAGTCTCAAACTCTGGCCACAGATCCAGCCTTGTTGACTGGTCTCCACTGCCTATCCTCTTTCACAGTGGAGCCATATCCAGCTGCTAACGGACCTCACTCTTGTCTTTGCACACACGGCGCCCTTCATCGGGGCCCCCTGACTCCTCCACTTAACCTCCTCCACCTTGTCCTTGGAGCATCAGTCAGCCCTCATCTCCTCCACCCACCCTCCCTGTATAATGCCAGGTCCTGGCCCATCTGGCACGACTGAGTTGGTGCCCAGACAATTCGCTCATGCCCGCATGAGTGGGTGAGTGTCTTCAGAACCAGAACAGGGCTCTGCCCATTTCTCTGCCTGACGCTCCACCTGGTGCTCAGCAAACACTGTTAAATGAATGAATGACTGACTGAGTGACTCCGTCAACTGTAAGGCATCAATAGTGATTCCACTGTCTAGAAATCAAGTTTCCCCATCTGTCAAAATGAGCAAAGTGTGAATAGATTAAAAGGCCATTAGAGGAGACAGAATAACAGAGTGGCCCAAAGCACGGCCTTGGAATCAGGCAACTGGGTTTTCAGTCCTAGCTCTCCACTTCTCATTTATGTGAGGCCTTGCCTCAGTTAACTCACCTGGAAAATAGGAATCATAGTATTAAAACCCACTATGTGAGGTCGTTGTTGAACTCACCATGATGCCTGGCGTGTTAGCAGTCAACGAGAGCGAGCTGTGGGCATGATCATCAGTGTTACTGTTATTACTATTAAGCCACTGCCCAAGGCTCTGACGCCCTCCCCCACACCCAGAGTCAGCTCTCCCAGTGGAGACCACCGGAGGGTAGGTGGAGAGCAAGCTGTTGCTGGGCCCGTCTGAGACCCCGGGACCCCCTCACAGCAGGGGTGAGAGAGTGAAACTGAGACTTTAATTGGCGGTGAGAGCTTCTCACGAATCTGACGGGGTAAGAGCAGGGACAGGGGCTCAGAGGCCCACGTCAGAACTGCGTCCCCGAGAGGACGCGAAAATGCGTTTGAAGTCTCCAGGCCAACGCCTGCCCTTCCCCAGCCGCTGCATGATTTAGGCATTCTGGGGAGGCAAGAGTCCCCTCGCTGATTTGAAGGGAAACAGATGTTTCCAGGCCAGAGGCCCTGGTCTTGTAAAATCCTCCTTCCCCCACACAGCTTTGGCACACAAATTCCCGTAAGTTCACTCCCCCCCCGCACCCCGCACCCAGCCACCACCATCCACCATCACTCCCCTCCCTGGCATTCCTAGCACGGTGTGGAAGGCAGAGGTGGTGGAACAAAGCCTGAGCCCCAGCTCCAGCTCGGGGTCTGGGCAGTCGGATTTCCAAGGACGCCCGAAGGCCCTTTCCTGGGGCTCAGCCTCTCCTCTATGCAAGTGTTAGTCATTCAGTCAAGCCCAGCTCTTTGCAACCCCATGGAAAGGGTCCCCACCAGGCTCCTCTGTCCATGGGGCTCTCCAGGCAAGAAGACTGGCGTGGGTAGCCATGCCCTCCTCCAGGGGATCTCCCCACCCCAGGGACTGAACCTGGGTCTCCCGCACTGCGGGCAGATTCTTTACCATCTGAGCCGTATATTTAAGCATCTCTGCAAGGAGGGAATTAAACTAAGATCAGCTCCAAGGGATGGGCTGGACTTGACCTTCCAGGGACTGAGCATGTTCGCTTCTGAAAGAGCTGGTAGGATCCTCTCCAGAGCTTTTTCCATTGGAGTCTATGGTTAACAGCATGGACTTGCATGTCAGGATCCGGGTTTGAGTCTGAACTCCATCAGCTACTGGATGGGAACAAATGAACCCTTGGGCCTTGGTTTCCTCATTGGTAAAATGTGATCAAGATTCCATCTCAGAGGGCTGTGAGGATTAAACCAGAATTCAATCTCTCCCACTCATATTTAGGCTTCTTATGAATGAAACTGAGCATTGTACTTCTTTCCTTGGCCTACGCACGGTGCTCAGGACAGTCTGAACCCAGAGTGGGTGTGCTATAATGATCATAACTGGCTGCTGGTAGGAAGACCTGCTAGACACTGGACAGTTGAAAGACTCAGGATCTTAATCCAGTTTTTTTTTTTTTAATTAGAGGATAATTGCTTTACAATACCGTGATGACTTCTGCCATACATCAACATGAATCGGCCACAGGTAAGTATTTGTCCCTCCCTCCCTTGAACCCCCACACCTGCCTTCCTCCTCTTAACCTAGTTCTGCTTAAAGAGTAGAAAGAGCGCTCTCATTTTGATAATCACAAAGAAGCAGAATGGGTTCTGAGTCGAACAGGCTCTGGAGTTGACCACCTGAGGCCAAAATGCTGGTTCTGTGACCCACTATCTTTATGACCTTGGGCAAGTTAGTTAACCTCTCTGTTCTTTGGCGTTCTTGTCTTTAANTCTGCTTAAAGAGTAGAAAGAGCACTCTCATTTTGATAATCACAAAGAAGCAGAATGGGTTCTGAGTCGAACAGGCTCTGGAGTTGACCACCTGAGGCCAAAATGCTGGTTCTGTGACCCACTATCTTTATAACCTTGGGCAAGTTAGTTAACCTCTCTGTTCTTTGGCGTTCTTGTCTTTAAACTGTGGATGATGATATTACCTCCTTCAAAGGGATGGTGGAGGAATAAAGAACTCGAAACGGTGCCTGGCGCACGGTAAGTGCAACCTAATAAGCATTCACCATTATTCACCGTGTTCGTGCTTAAATTATGAAGCTCTTCTTATAACGGTTTTAAAATGAGCTCCCCCAACCCTAATCCTTTGCCGCCGATCCCACGGAGAGGTAGAGGGGCCTGTCCACTCACCTTGAGTGAGGCCGGTTCATGCACGGCCTCACTCACCGACTGCAGCAGAAGGGACACTGTTCATCTGGGTCATGAAAGGCTATGCATTGTCTACCTTGCCTACTGAAACATTCTCCCTTGGAGTCCCAAGCCTCCCAAGTGAAACATCCAACTACCCTGGTGTTATAAAGCCAGACCCCTCAGACAGGCTAAGCCATGGTGTTCAGGTCATCGCAGTCTAATTTCCAGAAAGAAAGTAAAGGAACCTTCAAGCAGTGGAGTCACCTCCAACTTTTGAACCCTTGCAGCTAAGGCTCCAGACTTCATGGAGCAAAGAGCACTGTCTTCCGTGCTCTGTCTGAATGCCTAACCCACAGAATCCATTGGTATAATCACATGGTTGTTTTAAGTCACTACATTCTGGGGTCATTTGTTATGTCATCAGTAGTAACTAGAACAATTTCCAAGCGTCTAGAGTAGGTGTCAGCAAACTATAGTACAAATCTGGTCTGCTGCCTGTTTTTATAAATAAAGTTTTAATGGAACATAGCTACTTTGGTTTTCTTATCATCTGTTTTCTATAAATGCTTTCACACTATAGTGATAGAACTGAGTCACTGTATCAGAGACCGTATAGTCCACGGAGCCTAAAATATTTACTATCTGGACATTACTGACCCCTGAATTAGCATTTTGCCAGTGCTTACCATTTAAATCATTTGCTTCCAGGATTTCATTTAACCCCAGAGTTAGAGGTCATTCTCATTTCACAGGTAGGCACAATGAGTTCAAGTGACCTGTCCCAGGTTACACAGCTATTCTGACCCCAGGCCTAAGGCCACAATAGGCTGCTGAAGATCCAGACTCTAGTTCCGTCCCCTTGAACGAGCAGTGTAACCTTGCACCATGCCCTGTCCTCAGTTTCCCAGCCTGTGAAATGAGGGCACTGGGCAAGACGGTGTGGGCTGACTGCTGGAATTCAGATGTCCAAAGTTTCCCCCAGCTGGGTGTCGGCCACGGGGCAGAGTGTCTCTACTCTCATTTAGTCCGGGTGCATCAAAGAGGGACTTGAAGATGGTCAGCAGGGGCGGTACAATACCGCAGGCAGCTCACCTGCTCCCCAACACCAAAACCCAACCTTCTTATCTCCTAACTCAGGAGGACAACCTGTGCTTTCTGCCAACATAAATATTTAGCTCCAGTGCCGGGCACAGAGAGACTGTCACGGTATTAAGGACTCTAGCCCTGGTGTCCACTTTCAAAACAACCCAACCTGAGCTTTGTCCCTGCTTGGGACAAAGGTGAGGCGGTCTGCAGCTGGGCTCCAACACCAGCACCCCCGACTTGCCCTCCCTTCAACCCCTCCAGCTGCATGAGCTAACAGGTAAAGCATCAGGGGAGGCAGGAAGCCGGCAGAGAGAGCTCTGGGGGAAGGCCAAGTCTGGAAACCAGTGTGGGCCCAGGCTCAGGCAGAGGCAACAGCAATCTAGACTCATGCACTGCTCTGCCTGCCAGGACCCCCCAAATTCACTGGGTTATGAGCATTACTCTAACACCCAGAGTGCCAGAGTACCAGAATCAGAAATGAATGATGCATGTCCTGACATTCAAACTGAAATAAATACAAACTGATTCACCATTAAAGCACGTTGAGTACATCTCCAATACC
>SJYA01014491.1:0-10388 GCA_006410615.1 Neotragus moschatus
GGTGGGGTTGGTGACGGGAGGGGGGTGGGGAAAACACACAACCTCTGGTGCCCAGCAGGCTCTACTTCAACGTGCCCAGAGGGGCCCTGAGCCTCATCAGTCCCACGCAGGCTGTGCAACTGGACAGCAGGGCTGGGAACTCCAAGGGCTTTGCAGCCTGGGCCCCTACATTGTCACCTCAGAGCCTGAGCATCCGTCCCCCAAATGGCCAACAGGCCTCACAGAGCTGTCCTGCCATGGCCTCCAAAGCCAGCCACAGCTGGGCGGGCAGGGGGGCCTTCCTTCCTCCACCAGACACCCCTCTTGCTCCACTCCAGTCCTACCTGACTTCCAGCGGGACCCCAACGGCACACCCACCATCCGCCGACCCTTCCATCCATGTTTCTTCTCAACCCACCGGGGACAGTACAGGGCTATGTGACCTTGGGCAAGTCCCAGGCCCTCGGGGCCCGTGTCCCCTCTGGAGCCTGCGGACACTGACTCGTGAGGTTCCCAGGGGCGCTCGAGACAGTGGCTGTCCCAGGGCATGAAGAGCCCCAGGCTGGGCTGGAGGCAGGTCCCGAGGGAGGGGACAAGCACAGACTTCCCAGGCCTGTCCCTCTACCCTCCAAGCATCGGGGTTCACGGCTGCTTCATGGGGGCTGCGGGTGCCAGCCTCACTCAGAGGCAGGCCACACCCGGCAGCACGCACAGCCACACCTGCATCTCAAGATGGAACTGCTCTCCTCCCCCGACGGCTTCAGAGCCCTGTTCGGATGCATGGGTGAGGGGAAGGTAAGCGCCCAGCCCCAGGAAGATGGGTGGAGGGGAACAACCCACACTCCTTTTACCTTCCTGCTCCGTACTTCCTAATTTTAGCTCTCTTGTTTCAAAATTGCAAATGGTGAACTCCCAGACACCTTGCGGAGGATCAGAATGAGTCTTGAATGCTCTTTGGAAGAAAGCATTTGGAGAAAGAAACAGATGAGGGTGCGACAGCACCTGCCTTTCTTCCAGAGAAATAACCCAACGAGGGGGCAGGGCTTGCAGGCAGGGAGTGGAGAAAGGAAGCCCGCGGGGGATGGGGCTAAGAAAGAGCCGCGGTGGCTTCTGGTGACCCTGGATGTCCCTCTCCCCGGGGGGGGGGCGGGGTCAGAGCTTCCACCAAGTGTCCTCTTTGAGGACAGAAGTTTGGATGGTGTTTGCCTCAAGAGAATGTGAGACGGTAACAACCTACAAAGCCCTTTCCTCTGCACCTCATCCCTTGTTCACTCCAGCAGGCCCACTTTAGAGATGAGGAAACTGAGGTTCAGAGAAACAAAGTGCCCACAAAGGTCCCATGCAAGCAAGGGATGGGTCTGGGACCCACAGGTTGCAGCCAGCCGGGGTGTGGGCTCAGAATAAGGGAGGGGCCGGGCAGCTCGGTGGACATGAAGGTCGGCCCCTGGAAAACGCCAGCGCCCATGCCAAATCCACTGAGTGCAGCCTGTGACTGATGCTTGTTAAACACCGGGGTGGCCACACCAGCACGTCACAGTGGGGAAAGCAGTCAGCAAACCATGTGATGAAAGTCTTGCTCAGAAGGTGCTCCACATCAAGGAAGGCAGGAAAACGCCCGCTTCGAGCTGGGCTAGAAAGCAGGCCCCAGGATCTGGGGCTGGACACAAGGAGGCAGGCAGGCGAGGTGGGCGAGAGGCACCTGGGAAGGCCAGGACGCCCGCCTACAACCCCGGACAACTGCCGCCTGCCCCAGCAGCCTGTGTCTGGCTTCATCCACACGTCATCAGTCCATCCGACAAACACGGGCCAGGGGCCCGCTCAGGCCGGACCTGGGGGGATACCCCCTCGTGAAAGAACTGTGGGGGTCCCGTCATTCTCCCCTCCAGCTGCACAATGGCAGCTATGCCTGGTCAAAGACCCCTGGTCTGGGGCAGGTATGTGACGCAAACCAGCCAATCCAAGGCCTTCCCTGAGACTTATCAACTGAGAGCAGGGGAAGGAGCAGCCCCTCAGCAGCCCCCCTCCAGCTGAGGATGGAACCCAGCTGCGACCTCTGGCCTGGACGGGCTCAACCCCTGCATCAGTGGCTCGGCTGCCACCGACACTAACAGCACCAACACTGACCCCCCCTCCCCCGCCAGCTCCCAAGCGCCTGCTGCACACACGTCCTGCATGAACCCCCATGAGCTGCGTACTGAGAGTTCTCCTCTACAGACGGAGCACCGCGGCACCGGGCGGCTTGGCACTGGTGCTGGCAGCACGACAGAAGGTGGGGACGGACTTTAACCCATGGCTGCCCGACTCCGAAGCCTGCATCCTGTGGGCAGATGACACCTGAAGGTGGGGACGGGCTTTAACCCACGGCTGTCCGACTCTGAAGCCTGCATCCTGTGGGCAGATGACACCTGAAGGTGGGGACGGGCTTTAACCCACAGCTGCCCGACTCCGAAGCCCGCATCCTGTGGGCAGATGACACCTGAAGGTGGGGACGGGCTTTAACCCACGGCTGCCCGACTCTGAAGCCCACATCCTGTGGGCAGATGACACCTGCAGTTATTCCCGGAACGCCCCCTGTGCAGGGCCCTGCAACCCTGCGAAACTTGCTCTGACCTGTGCACGTGCGCTGGGAGGGGCCAGGGCTCAGGGCACAGCTTACACATGGAGCCTTGAAATGGAGGGGGCTGTGCTGAGGAGGCTGGGGGAAGAGGGGGCGGCAGGGGCGCAGCAAGGACAATGGGAGGGCCTTGCAGGTCACACAGCTGCCCACCCAGAGCAGGGGCAGCCACTCTGGGGCCTGAGTGGGGAGGCAGGAGTGTCCACTGTCTGCCCTAGACTCTAAGTGGACGTGCACTTAGCCTCCCTTCTGCTGGGGCCAGGACAGCCCCTCATGGGGCCTCCACTTCTGCCAAGCGGCTGACCTGCAAGAGCTGGAGTGTGGTTATCTTCCTTTTCACCAAAGCAGCCCTTCTTGAGCCTAAAAAGAGAAGGTGATTCTTCCCTGAGCTCCTACCACACCCAGCCCAACGGCATAGAGGGTCACTGGGGCCCTGCTGCGTCCTGCCCAGGCCTGGGGAGTTCCCGCCCTTCAGCCTCCACTAACCCACCCACTTGCCCTAACCCACGCACTCTGGCCTCTCCAGCCCAGCTCGGGGACCCAGCATCCACTTGACACCAATAGCAGGTCAGGCTCTGTGCTGACTGTGGGGGGTGGAGGACGAGGGACAGAAAAGGAGTCAGCCCTCGGGATTAATCCCGCTTCAGGGCCTTTGCACGGCCCTTCCCTCTGCTTGGGCCCATCCCCCTGCTTGGGCCCTGCTTGTGGACCCCAAGACTCCAAGGGTCCAGAGGCAAAGTAGACACACTAAAATGAATGCTTCTCCACCAGCCCCAGTTGCTGTTGTTCAGTCACTGAGTCGTGTCCAACTCTTTGCAACCCTGTGGACTGCAGCAGGCCAGGCTTCCCTGCCCTTCATCATCTCCCACAGTTTGCTCAAACTCATGTCCATTGAGTTGGTGATGCCATTCAACCATCTCATCCTCTGTGGTCCCCTTCTCCTCCTGCCCTCAATCTCTCCCAGCATCAGGGTCTTTGAGACAGCTCTTCGCATCAGGTAGCCAAAGAATTGGAGCTTCAGCATCAGTCCTTCCAATGAATACTCAGGACTGATTTCCTTTAGGATGGACTGGTTGTATCTCCTTGCAGTCCGAAGGACTCTCAAGAGTCTTTTCCAGCACCACAGTTCAAAAGCATCAATTCTTTGGCGCTCAGCTTTCTTTATGGTCCAACTCACAGCCATACAAAACCATAGCCTTGACTAGACAGACCTTTGCTGGTAAAGTAATGTCTCTGCTTTATAATATGCTGTCTAGGTTTCTCACAGCTTTTCTTCCAAGGAGCAAGCGTCTTTTAATTTCATGGCTGCTCCCAATCTGCCCAATCCCCATCCCCAGATGAGCTCCCAGGACGCCGACGCCCACCACATACTTGACCTTCCGGGACACTCACAGCAAGCCTGCAGGCTGGGTTCTGACACTGCTTTACAGCGGGGGCAACTTCAGCTCCCAGAGGAAACGTGGCTCGCTCTCAGCTACACCGACAGCAGAGCCAGGCCAGGAACCCAGGTGCTGGCGAGGCCAGCTGGGCACTGCTTCCCTCTGTGGCCTCCTCCCCAGGTCCTGCGTTTCCTCGCTGACCCCCTGCCAGGACACCTTCCTCACAGGCTCGCGGTCAGCCTCCTCCAGGGAGACTTCCAGGACTGCAGGGATGCGCCTGTCCAGAGACAGGCACCTCTGGCCCCCACCCTCACCCATCAGGGGACCTTCGGGCCCCTGGGGTAACAGCTAAATCGTGATCCTGAGGGGGCTTAGGGCTCTCCAGCCTGTGGGTGTCCTGGAGGGCTCCTTGCTTCTTCAGGTCGCTCTGTCTCCCCAGGCAGACGCACTTCCTCGGGCAGTGGGTGAGGAGGAGTGCAGGGGCCCTGGGCTCAGGCAAACCTGGGGACCCCACTGGCCGTGCTCTGGAGGAAGGAGGGGGGGCCCAGGCCTGAACAGGCCCTGTGAGACGGGGGCAGGCAGACCTAGGACCCAGAGCCCCACCTCTCCAACCCCCACTTGCCCTTTCTTTCCCAGCTCCAGCGGGCCCACGAGAAAGGAGGCGAGAGCAGCCGCCGATGCGCGTTTTCGCTGAAATAGTCTAAGAAGTAGCAACACACTCACATTTATTGAGCGTCGCCAGCAACCCGCCAGGTGCTTTTGCTAACACGTAGTCCTCGGAACCCTGAGACACAAGGTTTTCGTCCCCGTTTTACAGATGAGGACACCGAGGCTCGGAGGATGGGGAGGCAGCATCCATCCGAGCCTGGCCCCGAAGCCAACCTCAGGCCCTCCTCATCGCACACGCCCGCCCGCCCGCCTGCCCGGCATCGGGAATCTTCCACGCCATGAGGCTCAGAGCCAGATCTTGACGTCGCCCTCCCAGGAGCAGGTGGCGAGCACAGAGGGCAGCACGGGGTGGAAGGTGGCGCCCACGCAGGCCTGTGTGTGCCCACGCAGCGTGCGGGCGCGGCTGGCGGTGCGGAAGCTGTACACCAGGACCCGGCCGTCGGCACTGCCCGTCAGCAGCAGGTCACCATCCGGGGAGCACTCGCAGCCCACTGAGTAGCCTTCCACCTGCGGAGGATGAGTGGCCAGCTGAGTGACCACGCACCCAGCACACGCGGCCCCACGGCCCTTCCCACGGAGGAGCGCCGGGCCCGGAGCCACAGCTGAGCCCCTGCCGTGAGCCGGGGTCCCCGTGCCCAGGCTGGTGTCACCAGCTGGCTCTCGTGGGTCCAGAGAGCACAGCTCTAGCATGGGGACAGGCAGTGGATTCCTGGTGCCTGTGCCCTCGGGGTGGCCCGCAGGGAAAAGAGGCTGAGGGAAAGGGGCCCCCAGCCCCAGGTCCACGTGAGCCAACAAAGCAAGGAGAATGGCCCTGTCTGGCGGCTGGGGCTCAGGGAAGGGCCAGATGTGGCCCGGGGCTTTGAGTGGACATCAGGCCACATGGTATGGGGTCACCTAGGAAACAGAAATCACAGGTTGCCTGGACGGAGGGTTCATGCTCTTGGGAACTGCAAGTCCCTTGCAGTTGTCCCTCATGGGACAACTTTCCACCCCTGGGGAGACGGGACAAGACGGGGTACCTTGTGCCCTTCATAGCGCCGCCTTCTGCTCATCCGGTAGGGCCACACGGCGGAGAACAGGGCCAGGTAGTTGCCGTTGGTCTGCGCCAGGAACACAGGCTCCCGCGGATGCAAGGTGAGGCTGGGGCAGGTGTACCTCTCCTGAGAGACAGCAGGGCTCAGAGAGGGTGGGGCAGGCTCCCTGGCGGGCTCCTGCCTCTGACGGGCCCACCACCCACCCTCTGCTCCCAGGGCCTCGAGCCCCCCGCCCAGACCTTGGCTCAGGGGGCTGTGAGCTTCCTGTTGCTGCTGTAACAAATACCTCCAATTTTGCCGCTTAAAGCAGCACACATTTATTATCTTATGCTTCTGAAAGTCAGAAGTCTGACATGGTCTCCCTGGGCTAAGATCAAGATGCCAGCAGGGCTCTGCTCCTTCTGGGGTCTCCGGGTGGAATCTGTTCCCTTGTCTTTTCCAGCTTCTAGGGGTCCCTATGCTCCTTGCCTCCTGGCCCTCGGGATGAACAGAAAAATGCCCCCCCAGAGACTTCCATGTCCAAATTCCTGGGACCTGCGTCACCGTCTCTGTTTTTTAAAGAAAGCAGGGGGATCTTTTCAGGGATTAACTTAAGGATCTTGAGATGAGGAGGTTACCCTGCGTTACTGCATCCTTCAATGCAATCACAAGCATCCATAGGAAAGGGAGGCAAAGTGAGACCAGTCAGAGGCGGGGACGTGAAGACAGAGCAGAGAGAGAGATCTGAGGATGGTGGCGTGGGGACTGGAGGGACACAGCGCAAGCCAAGGGTCACCAGCTGCCTCCAGAAGCTGGAAGGAGCAAAGGACAGACGACACCAGCCCCGCCAGCACCTTGATTTCAGCCCCAGGATACTTTTTACAAATTTCCGGGCTCCATCACTGAAAGCGCACATTTCTACTGATTTAAGTCACTGGGTTTACGCTACTTTGTAATCTGTTACACAGCGACAGAAAACAAATCCACACGCCCATCTCCCCTCCTGCACAGTGAGCCGTCCGGAGCCCCAGCCCAGCCTAGGGTGCAGAGCCGCCAGAACACACGGTGAGCAAGGAGCTGACTGGCCAAGTGCGGAGACAGACGCACGCACACGGGGTTCCGAGCAGGAGGAGAGATCTCGCCGCTTCATGCACTGAGTCACACAGAAGCATCCCTAACAGCACCCTTCTGCACTGCCCCTGTCCTTCCGTGCTCTAAGTGATGTCCTGCAGCCACAGCCTCTAAATGAGCCCCAATTCACAGGCCGACACTGGGAGCAGTTGGAACCGCAGACCAACGTGCTGCTGGAGGCGCACGGCAACCTCACCGTGAGCTCCTGGAGAGAGGCTCCAGGCGGAGCGCCTGCGCGCCGGCACGCAGGGCGAGGAGGTGTGCCTCTAGGAGGGCCGGCAGCTCAGGCACACAGCAGTCATCCACCTCACTCGCTTCCCTGGTCTCCGCAGGGCCGGCGGAGGCAGGATGCCCCAGGGGCCAGACACACCCCTCCGGCCCCCTCCCAGGGCTTGCCTTTCGCGTGGGGTTGAACTAGAACTCTGAAGTGAGGGTCTAGAGGTGGGTTTGTTCAGGGCCACTTAGAACCCTTTAAGAACAAGGGGAAAAAGTCAGGGAGAGGGAAATGGTGCGTACATACACCTGCTGCTGCTGCTGCTGCTGCGCGCCCAGTCGTGTCTGACTCAGTGCCCCGTGGACTGTGCCCCACCAGGCTCCTCTGTCCACGGGATTCCAGGCAAGGGTACTGCAGGGGGTTGCCCTTTCCTACTCCAACGCACACCTGATACATATCTTTAAACTCTGGGTGGCAGCATCAAAGAGATTAGCCATAGCTAACTTGCAATCCTAAAAGATGACGGTGGTGGTGATGACAGTGGATGATGGTGGGGATGGTGATGACGCTGGGAATGGTGAGGAGAGTGGGGATGGTGGATGGCGGTGCGGATGGTGGTGACGGTGATGATGGTGGTGATGGTGGGGGTGGTGGGGATGGTGGTGGTGATATATAATGCATTTATTGAGAACTTCCTGCATCTAGCACTGTGCTAGACTAAGTATCTACATCTTTTAATTTTCAAAACCATACTATGAGGCAAGAAATATTCTCATCCTCAATTTTCTAAGGGGAAAAAATGAGAATCAAAGAGGGTAACTACTGGGCCTGGGTAGGTGGTGGAAGCAGGAATTTAACTCATGCAAGTGGTCTACCTTCAGGGTCTCGGCTCCAACCCTTGAGTCACAGCCCCTATCAAAGCTACTGAGCAAGAGGCAAGGTGGACCAGCAGGCTGGCTGAGGTGGTGGAGGGTTAGAGTAGGGTTGTCTCGGGGTGGACAGCCACTTTCCTGTGGATGTGAATGAGGCTGCCTCCCACACCCTTACCCCGTGGCATGGCTGTGCTGGGCAGAGAGCGAGTGAGAAGACCTCGAGGGAGTCACCCTGATCCGGGAGCCTGTGGAAGGTACTCCGGGCAGGCCTGGACCTGCATGTTGCCTCCCCCAAACCTACAGACTTCAGGCAGCCCTCTCCCTCCAAAGCTCCTGCTGGCTGAACCACCTCCGCAGGACGTGACCTGGGACCCCAGACAGCCTGGGGCCTACAAGGATGCACCCTGGGGCTGGCGCTCAACCTGAAAGCAATGCCCAATGACAAGGTTTCTCACATGGAAGATCTGGTTGGAGATCTTGGCGGAGCTCTGGAAATCCCAGGCAATGATGGTGCGGTCAGCAGAGTCCCGGCTTGAAGCATCTGTGCTGCTCAGGAACTCGGAGCCTTCCCGGAGGAAGAGGATGTCCAGAGTCTGCTGGATGGTGGCCTTGTAGCTTCTCACCACCTGCAAGAGTGGGCACCCGTCACGGTGGGGCCCCCACAGTCCACGGGCAGGGCCAAGGGGGGGCGCCAAGTGCATGTGGGCTGCAGCGTCTGGGAGGGCAGTGCATGAAGACACGCCGCCCCCCCCCCCCGGGTGAGCAGCCCAAGCGCTGGGGTGGGGGCTGCTGGAGGGAGACCTGCAGGGCCTCCTGCCCCCAGTAGGCACATGTCCGTCTCCCTCCGGCCCTGCTCCCTGACACCCCCCACGACCTTGCCTCTCCCTGTGGGTGTCCTCCATACCCGCACCCTCCCCACACCGACAGGCACGTGGGCCCAGGAGGCATGAAGATGCCCCCTGGCCTCATGACTGGCCCCCTAGGGAGCAGCAGGGGCCGATGAAGGAGACCTTAGGGAAGGGCGCCACGCCTGGCCAAGGGCACGTAGGGCAGCGTCATGTGATGCCCACCAATACCTGGGCCATATTTTGTACAAGGCTTTTGCTTCTGAAAGTGAAGTCGCTCAGTCGTGTCCGAGTCTTTGTGACCCCATGGACTGTAGCCTATTAGGCTCCTCTGTCCACGGGATTTTCCAGGCAAGAGTGCTGGAGTAGATTGCCATTTCCTTCTCCAGGGGATCTTCCTGACCCAGGAATCGAACCCAGGTCTCCCACATTGCAGGCAGACGCTTTACCGTCTGAGCCACCAGGGAAGCCTTGCTTCTGAAGAGTCCCATAATTCATAGCTTTCAAGGTCTTGGCCTATAGCCCCTGGAGTGGTACCTGCAACATGGGAGCCGGTAGTCTCCCGCTCATGGAGCCAGAATCACAGTATGTTAGCTAGTTTTAAAGACACGCTTTCTTTCTTACATCATTGCCAACATTCCACACTCTCCCATCTCTAAACTAACGCAATTTAGCATCAAGCCGTTGTTCTGCTTTCTTCAGAACGTTTCATCACGTGAGCCTTCCATTCTACAACAAATGGGCTGGTTAGGGGCAGGGTGGGAGTCCCAGCACCGGGGTCAACAAGTACCTCTGTGCAACAAACTCCAGGATGACGTTAAATTGTAATAGTGAGCAGCAGGCTGTGGGCACAGCGCCTTGGGCCCACCTGCCAGGCTTGGCGGCCTGTTTACCAGCTCCCAGGGCGCCACCATGTGGCCACAGCACAAACACAGCTCTCTGGCACCTCGGCCGCCAGTTGGGAAACCAGCTGTCTTGACATATATTTCAAAAACTGAAATTTAAAATCTTGCCAATGTTGCAGACCTAGATATAGCATCCTCTTTCAAACATATGTAAGTCAAAATCACGTGAAATGCAGCACTCCATAAATCAATTTAGACAGAGGGGTATTTTGAGACCCATTCTCCAGATGAGGAACACTGAGGCTCAGAGAGATGCAGGCATTTGCTCAAGGGTGCAGGGCCAGGGCGTCGTGCTTCCCGGGGGTGGAGGGGCCCCATCCAGGCCTCCTGCTGGCCAAGTCTTGTCTTGGTAAATGTTGGGACAAATTACTGGGAGGAGGGTGGGCAACCAACGAGTGCCTTCTCTGAGTCTCTTCAGAAGCAGTCCCCAGTGAGCGTGGTTTCTGGGTAGGCCCCCTGGAGTCTGAGGAGTGGTCCAGATGCAGCAAAGAGAGAGTGGCCATATAGGCCTTGGAAACCAAGCCAGACTGTGCGGCTGCTCCCCAGACAGCAGGAGGCTGCCCGTCTCCTTGCCTCTCTCCCTTCCTGTCTCCCTGCACCAGGATCCCGCAGGCCCGCCCTGCCCTCCCAGGCAGCCTTGAGTCTCCTGGAGTGTGAGCTAGGAGGAACGCTCCAACTCCCACCCAGGAGGGGCACAGCAGCCGTTCTGCAGACGGATGCTCTGGCCTGCCCATTTGGAGCTGGGGCAGTGGTCTAGGGCCTGTGGG
>SJYA01014492.1:0-10088 GCA_006410615.1 Neotragus moschatus
ACAATGTGGAAATGGACAAGAGTTAGAAAATGAGTCTAAAGTAAGACAGAACATAAAAGGCCCTTGAATAGAATGCCAGGCATTCTAAGCTTTAGTCCTTGGCAGAAAGGAGTCTTTAATTAGAAGAATAAGAAGGTAAAAAAGTT
The DNA here is from genome assembly GCA_006410615.1 of Neotragus moschatus. Lineage (NCBI taxonomy): Eukaryota > Metazoa > Chordata > Mammalia > Artiodactyla > Bovidae > Neotragus > Neotragus moschatus. The sequence goes on from SJYA01014492.1 coordinate 147, forward strand.
CAAAGAGAAAGCAGTTTGGTAGATACTGCAACTTTAAGGGAAAAGGAACTTGTAAGGATACACAGATAAGTGTAAGATTTAGTAACTATTATTTACTGAATGCTATTATCATATTTGATCCTGTTCTCATAAACCTGCAGTTTATTGCATCCTTACTCATTCTCTTATTTCTGGTCTAGGAGAATTTTCATTAATACAGCAGGAATCACTTCAAAAACTATAGTAATTCAGGTAATATCTGAGTTGATCAGTTTTCTAGCAAAATCACTGTTCTTACTTAGCAATTCAGCAATACAAAAATAATACTGCAGAAAGTATTTCAAGTATTTGAGATTAAATTGGCTTCAAGGACTCTCAGATCCTGTAAAACATAATTCAAATTAAGCAATTTAGATAGGTTTTCTTCTTCATTTATTTTTCATTAAATATGTCACCTAAGTATCTTTGTAAGGGAAATTTATGGTTTATTTTTAATGTTTTTAAAGTATATTTTAAATATCCTACAAATCATCAGATTAATAACATCCAGTTATTCTGATAGAGTGTGATTTAATTATCAATATAATTAAGTTAATAATGGACTTTTATTAATTCATAAAAATTATTTGCCTATTTATTTTTTACTGAAATATAGTTAATGTACAGTAATATTATATTACTTGCAGGTGTACAATATAAAGATTCACAATTTTTAAAGGTTATACTCCCTTTATAGTTATTATAGAATATTTGCTATGTTCCCATGTTGTACAGTATATCCATGTAGCTTGCTTTATACCTAATAGTTTGTACCTCTTAATCTCCTACCTTTATATTGCCCTTCCTCCGTTTCCTTTGTCTATTGATAAGTATTAGTTTGTTCTCAATATGTGTGTGATTGCTTCTTTTTGTTATAAATTTCTAATTTGTTATATTTTGTAGATTTCACATTTAAGTGGTATACAATATATATCTTTCTCTCTCTTATTCTTTCACTAAAGCATAATGCCCTCTGAGTTCATTCATGTTGCTGCTGGAAATGACAAAATTTTATTCTTTTTTTATGAATCAGTAGTATATATACAGTCACTTATTCTTTATCCAATTGATGGACACTTAGATTGCTTCCATATCATGACAATTGTAAATAACAGTGCTGTGAACATTGGGTAGCATGCATATTTTCAAATTAATGGTTTTGTTTCATTAGGATATGTACCTATGCATGGAATGACTGAGTCATCTGATAGTTTTATTTTTAGGTTTTTTAAGAAATCTCCTTACTATTTTTCATAGTGGCTGTACCAATTTACATTCCCCCAACAGTATACATATGTTCCCTTTGCTCCACATCCTCACCAACAGCTGTTGTTTGTGTTATTTTTCATGATAGCCATTCTGGCCAGTATGAGTTGATCTCTCATTCTTTTCATTTGCATTTCTCTGCTAACTGAAGATGCTGTACATCGTTTCATGTGTTTCTTTCGAGAAAAGTTTGTTCGGTTCCTCTTTGGAAAAACATATTTTCTGTTCTTCTGCCAATTTTTTAAATTGAGTTTTTTGTTGTGATATTGAGTTGTATGACCTGTTTATATATGTTAGATCTTAACCTCCTTTGGTTATATCCTTCACAAATATTTCCTCCCAGTCCATATGTTGTCATTTCATTTTGTTGAAGATTTCCTCTGCTATGCAAAAGCTTTCAAGTTTAATTAAGTCCCATTGGTTTATTTTTGCTTTTACTTCCTTTTTTGAGAGATGGATCTAAAAAAGTACTGCTAAAATGTATGTCAATGTGTTTTGTCTGTGTTTTCCTCTGAGAGTTTTATAGTGTCCAGCCTTACACTTTATCTTTAATCCACTTTGAGTTTATTTTTGTATATGCTGTTAAAATTTTTCTAATTTCTTTCTCTTATATATAGCTGACCAGTTTTCCCAGCACCACTCATTGTTTTTTTATTTTATTTTTATTTTTTAGTTAATTTATTTATTTTAATTGGAAGTTAATTACTTTACAATATTGTAGTGGTTTTTGTGATATGTTGACATGAATCAACCATAGCTGTACATTTGTTCCCCCTCCCATCCCTCAGAGTCTTCCCAGTGCACCAGCCCTGAGCACCCTGTCTCATACATCAACCTAGACTGGCGATCTATTTCACATATGATAATATACATGTTTCAATGCTATTCTCTCAAATCATCCCACCCTCGCCTTCTTCCACAGAGTCCTAAAGTCTATTCTTTACATCTGTGTCTCTTTTGCTGTCTCCCATATAGGGTCATTGTTACCACCTTTCTAAGTTCCATATATATGTGTTAATATACTGTACTGGTGATTTTCTTTCTGACTTACTTCACTCTGTATAATAGGCTCCAGTTTCATCCACCTCATTAGAACTGATTCAAATGCATTCTTTTTAATGGCTGAGTAATATTCCATTGTGTATATGTACCACCGCTTTGTTATCCATTTGTCCGTAGATGGACATCTAGGTTGCTTCCATGTCCTGGCTATTATAAGCAGTGCTGTGATGAACATTGGGGTACAAGTGTCTCTTTCCATTCTGGTTTCCTCAGTGTGTATGCCCAGCAGTGGAATTACTTCCCAGCACCACTTATTGAAGAGACTATCTTTTCTCCATTGTATTTCTTGTCACTTTTGTCATATGTTAATTGATATAAGTTCATGAGTTTGTCTCTGCACTTTATTTTGTTTCATTGATCTGTGTGTCTCTTTTTGTGCCATTACTAAATTTTTGATGACTATATCTTTGTCTTGCGATCTGAAGCCAGGGAGCATAATTCCACCAGCTCTGTTCTTTCTCAAAATTGTTTTCCTGTTTAGGTTCATTTGTGTTTCCATACAAATTTTAAAATTATTTGTTCTAGTTCTGTGAAAAACATCATTGGTATTTTGAAAAGGACTGCATTGAATCTGTAGATTGCCATGGATATTATGGTAATTTTAACAATATTAATTATTCCAACCCAATAATATGGTATATCTTCCCATTGGTTCATATCTCCTTCAATGTTTACAAGTAATTTTTCTTCTCATCTTTGTTCAATAGTTATCATATACTTAATAGAATTTTTTTTATTTTAAAATAAAAATTATAGTGGTGTCCCTAATATATTTAAAGCAGTAGTATACAGTTTAGTTTTACCCAGGTACTGTGGGCTAATTGTATCCTCTCAAAATTCATTCACTGAAGACCTAACACCTCACATTTTATTATGTGATTGTATTTGGAGAAAGGGTTTTAAGAGGTGATTAAGTTAAAGAGAGGCTATTAGGAAATTCCCTAACCTGATACAACTAGTGTCTTTATAAGAGGAGAGATAAAGTCAAAGGGAGATGATGATCTTATGATGAGGAAGAAACAGGGTGGACATCTCCAAACCAAGGAGAGAAGCCCCAGGGTAAACCAAATCTCCTAACACCTTGACATTGGACTTTTAGCCTCCGGAACTATGAGAAAATCTTTCTGTTGTTTAAGCTGTCCAATCTGTAGTGTTTTGTATGGAAGCACTAACAAGTTAATGCAATAGGTTTTCTTGAGGAGTGCATGTTACTTCTTTTTACTCAGAGCATTTGTTTTCACTGGAGAGAGCATGGGAGAGCATGAGCTTTATATCCAAACTGATGTAAGTCAAAATCCCAACAAAGTTCTTTAAAGTGCCTGATTTGCTAAAACACTGAATTTCAATATGCCCATTTATTAATGGGAATAATTTCAATTAAATGATTTTACAAATAGTGAACTAACTGAAATAATTAATTTCACTGACAATTTTTTTTAACATGGGAAAGACTTTGCTTACATTGGGAAAACTTTTGTTCTCCTCAAATAAAATATTTACTTATTGTTAAGTTGTTTTTAAGAGATTGACTTTTGTTTATTTTACTATCTCCTGGTAATCTTCAGTTCAGTTCAGTCACTCAGTCGTGTCCGACTCTTTATGACCTCATGAATCGCAGCACACCAGGCCTCCCTGTCCATCACCAACTCCCGGAATTCACTCAGACTCATGCCCATCGAGTCAGTGATCCCATCCAGCCATTTCATCCTCTGTCCTCCCCTTCTCCTCCTGCCCCCAATCACTCTCAGCATCAAAGTCTTTTCCAATGAGTCAACTCTTCACATAAGGTGGCCAAACTACTGGAGTTTCAGCTTTAGGATCATTCCTTCCAAAGAAATCCCAGGGATGATCTTCTTCAGAATGGACTGGTTGGATTTCTTTGCAGTCCAAGGGACTCTCAAGAATCTTCTCCAACACCACAGTTCAAAAGCATCAATTCTTCAGCACTCAGCCTTCTTCACCGTCCAACTCTCACATCCATACATGGCCACAGGAAAAACCATAGCCTTGACTAGACAGACTTTAGTCAGCAAAGTAACGTCTCTGCTTTTGAATATGCTATCTAGGTTGACCATAACTTTTCTTCCAAGAGTTAAGCATCTTTTAATATCCTGGTAATCTTAAGTAGCTCTAATTTATTCAAAGTTATCTATTAAAAAGACTCACGCTCTTTATAAATGATAATGATTAAAACATCTAAACTTCAAAATACAATAGCCACTGTATGTAGATAATACCAATTATACTGATAAACTACAGATATATATAATTTCTTTCTCCATTCGCACCCTACTCCAGTATTCTTGCCTGGAGAATCCTGTGGACAGAGGAGCCTGTGGGCTGCTGTCCATGGGGTCACACAGAATCAGACACCACTGAAGAAACTTAGCATATATCATTTATTTCTCGGGATTGGATATGACTCACAGAAATGACAAATCATTAATCCCTTCATTTTATACTATTTAAATTTATACTAATTACATTACATTAAAATTTAGTTTTTCTCAGTCATTCTAGCTATTATTAATGCACTCAATTGCCACATGTGGCTAGTAGGTATTGTATTGATCTGTGAAGATATGGAACATTTCCATTATCAGAAAGTTTTACTAGATCCTGCTGCTAGTCATTAATAACTTCAATGAACCTATATAAGAAAGTTAAAAAAAAAATTAATAAGAAAAGCAAGAGTTTTAAGAATGCCTTATTTCTGGCACTCATTTCCTACAAAGGTTTTAAAATGTTCATAAAATTATGATCCATGCTTAATTATGAGAATATTAAATATGCACAGTCTTCTGTATAAATAAGTATTCCAAAGTAAAGTTTTCTTTTTATAATAAAATTGAAAATATGTCAGTAAACTTGGCTTCATTTACTTTTTGACAATCATGGGAGTAGATAATTAAATGATGCTTATTAAAACTCCCTCTAGCACTCAATATTTCAAAATAATGTGTTTCCCATCATTGGATATCAAAGAAAAGGAAAAGAAGAAAATGAATAGTTGAGAGACCACTCAAATTAATTTATTCCATTAAAATAGCTATCTATGGATATCAGTTTTTATTACATTGTGCAGCCTACAGGATTACAATGATGCTAGAGAAATATCTCATCTAGTTCAAATTAAATGTGAATGGATACTTAGGATAACCAGGAAGAATCGTTGCTTAAATAAAGTGTTTTGCAAAGCTGTTTCTTTTCATTTTCTAACTGACACCTAAAAAGTAATATGATAAATCAAGCCAATACTGGTTTTCTAGGATTATAATAATCATACATTAGGTTTAGGTACAAAAAACATTTAGAATATTTTATTAATAGGTATAATTACAGAGTAATATAAATTAATTTTTGACCTATCAGTTTTTTAAATAAATATTTTATATGTTGACTTATGGAAAATTTGAACAGAAAGTAAAAGGAACTCCCAGATCCTCTTCACTCTTCCATCCCAGTTTTCATTATTATTAACAAATTGCATTAATATGGTCAATTTAACATGGTACATATGTTATTATTGATAAGCCAATATTGATACATTTACTAGCTAAAATCCATAGTTTACATTAAGACTCTATTTGTGTGGTGCATTCTGTGGGTTTTGACAAATGTGGAATGACAAGTATCAAATATCACAGTATATACAAAATATTTTTATTGCCCTAAAAGTCACCTAGGGTCTACCTACTCATCCCTCTGTCCTTCCCCCTGCCCTCCCTACAATCACTGATTTCTTTCTTTCTTTCTTTTACTGTCTATAGTTTTTTCCTTCTCCAGAATGTTGTATATTGAGCATTACATGATATGCAGCCTTTCAGACTGGCTTCTTTCACCTTGCAATATTTATTTAAGTTCCTCCATGCCTTTATGTGGCTGCATAGCTCATTTTTAACGTATTTTACTTACTTTTAAAATTTTTTTGAAGTCTATTAGAATTTTTAATTATATTTTGAAATAATTGAAGACATTTAAAAAATGCTGTAGAAAGTTTTCATATGCTCTTCACTGAGCTTCCCTGATGTTAATTCTAACCAGAGTACAATTATCAAAACTACAAAATTAACACTTGTACAATACTAATTTTTGAATTACACATTGAATACAGTTTTGTCTGTTTTCCCATTAATGTCCTTTCTTGTTTCAAATAAATATCCTCTTGGATCTGGCATACAACCTGGGGTTCAATAAAGAAAGTGAAAAGTGAAAGTTGCTCAGTCCTCTCTGACTCTTTCCAGTCCCATGGAATGTACACCATATGGAATTCTCCAGGCCAGAATAGTGGAATGGGTAGCCTTTCCCTTCTCTAGGGGATCTTCCCAAACCAGGGATCAAACCCAAGTCTCCTGCATTGCAAACAGATTCTTTACCAGCTAAGCCACAAAGGAAGCCCTCAATCAAGAAAGAGAACCTTAAACACATAGGGAGAGTAGAGTGGCAATTAACTTTTTTTTCTGTCCTTAGATGCTATCCAAACATGTTTTGTGTTCAATCAAGATAGAGAACCTTAAACACAAAAATGTTTGAGTTAGTATCTAAAGACAGAAAATAAGTTAATTGCCACTCTCCCTATGAAGAACGGAAATAAGAAATAAGCAAACCAAGCTGATAAGAAGGCTTGGAAATCATAAACTCAAAATATTTTATCAGAATGAGTGAGATAAGACAGGTCTGTGTCTGCTGGAAATAAATTTTGTTTGATAAAGTACAGAAACTGACCATAAGAAGTAGGTTTTCATTTACATGTGTGTGTGTGTGTGTGTATTTCAGGTCAACTATTAAAAAATATTGAGCAATATTTTTTCCACTGTTTTTTTTTCCCATAATTATATGAAAAAATTAATTTTAAAAACATTACAAACCAAAGAAGTGTTCCTCTTTTTAGATGTGATTTTCATTAGAGTGGTGATGAGAAGGGTGACATTTTCACAACCTCTCCTACCATCCTAGGAGAGTCCATCAAAACAATTCAAGATGAAGGCATGCTGTTTGAAAAAATAGATTTGTGTGAATACCTCAAACTCTTTAAAAGTACTAATCACATTCNTGAAAAAATTAATTTTAAAAACATTACAAACCAAAGAAGTGTTCCTCTTTTTAGATGTGATTTTCATTAGAGTGGTGATGAGAAGGGTGACATTTTCACAACCTCTCCTACCATCCTAGGAGAGTCCATCAAAACAATTCAAGATGAAGGCATGCTGTTTGAAAAAATAGATTTGTGTGAATACCTCAAACTCTTTAAAAGTACTAATCACATTCATCTAACTTTATAGTTTTCAAGTAAAATTTAATAAGGATAAGTAGTTTTTATATTAATTTAACAGTGTTAAGAAATACTTTATCTTCTGTCTAAAACCATTTCTTCCCCAGTTTTTGCTCACATCAGTAAATTGCATCAATTACCCAGTTGCTCAAACCAGTAACAGAGTGGTCATTCTTGATTCCTCTATTCCTCTGTATTATTAATTTACTGACATACATTAAATCTTCAGCAAGTAGAAACTCAATATATATCAGTTATGTTCTCCTGTCTTTATCAGCACCCAATACAAACCATTACTCTTCCTCACATGGACTAGTGGAATAACTCCTTCTCTTTCCATCTTGCCCCTTACTCCTTTCTAAATTGAATCTTACAGTAGTGATAGTGTCCTATTAAAAATATAAATTGGTCAAATTACTCCCTTGATTAAATACATTACAGAGTCCTGATTAAATGAAATAAATATTGACTCCTTTCAATACCTATTGTGACTATTCAGAGGTCCCACATCCATCACTAGTGTTCACACTCAAGCTTCCCTGCTTCTGATCATTTCTTGAACACATCATTTTTTTTTTCAGTTTTGCTAAGAAGTACATTTTTGAAAAACACTCTCAGTGCAAATGTGTCCTGTTTGGTTAAACAAAACCCAAATTAAAAACTTATATCTCATGTTACACATACATTCTTTAACTGAATATTTTCCATACAACAAAATTCAGCAATCATTCACAATAGAACATATCTTATTTTACTTTAAATTATTTCCTTTTTTTAAATTTTTACTTTATTTTGCTTTACAATACTGTATTGGTTTTGTCATACATTGACATGAATCCACCATGGGTGTACACGAGTTCCCAGTCCTGAACACTCAGAATGTATCCAAGGAACTTTAAAGAGTAAAATTTTGAAAACCAAAAAAGACAATTTATTTTATAGTATCAGCCACTCAATTATATTTTAGTCTATCAATGAAATAAAATTCTCTAATTTATTCTGCTATAAATTTCAGTTCTGAGTGCGAACAAAAAATAAACATTTTCAATACTAGTCAAAGTTTATAGGAGATAATGAATTGTCTTTTTCTATCTTTATTAATATTTCAAACCAGGAATGTCTTTTGTCAAGAACCTGGGAGCCATCTCCTCGAAATGAAAACATCAAGGACAGTGTCTGACCTCCCAATCTTTATTGAAGGCTAAGAGCCTAACTTGCACAAACAACCATTAGCAAACACAGGTGCCCTGATTTTATTGACCATATTCCTCACTAAAGGCTCCCAATAATTTTTCACTAGGTCACCTCAACATGTAAAACCTTTTCCTTTTGTTTTAGCAATTTATTCTCTCCCCCTTTCACAGTAGTCTTCAGTAAAGTCTTCCTTTTCTGTTTAACTTATCTGGCAAAATTTCTCTGATTGTTTGTTTATTTAGATATTTGTTGAAAGTATCATTTCATTCATATATCAGGAATCAGATCAAAACAATGAACTGAAAGGACATATCCTTATTGTGTCTCACCAAATTTTTGATGTGTGTCTTTTCCTTGGTAAAATTATAAAAGACACCATCCAAATCAAATTCATAAAAGGGACACAGCTTGCAATATTCTCTTTGCACAAAATTTATTTTATGATTCAAATGAAAATTGTTCCACTTTGTTATATATCTTCAAACAGTCTCATACAGAATAATTTAATTCTTATTTGGAAAGTAGCCCTAGTTGGGAAAGCTCTAAAATTTGAAGACTACATATTTAATATTATTGACAAAGTGTGAAAGTGTCAGTTGCTCAGTCATGTCCAACTTTTTACGACCTCATTTATTGTAGCCTGCCAAGCTTCTCTGTCCATGGGGATACCCCAGGCAAGAATACTGGAATGGGTTGCCATGTCTTCTAGGGATCTTTCCGAACCAGGGCTCAAACTTGTGTCTCTTATGTCTCCTGAAGTGGCAGGGCAGCTTCTTTACCACTAGCACCACCTAGGAGCCATCCAACAACTTTTATTATTTTTCAAGTAAGAATTTGTCTTATTATTATTAGAACAAAGAGGGCACATGTGCACACAAAAAAAGTGTTTAGAATTCCACACATTTCATTGTTGTATAAGTATTTCTTATGTGTTACCTATCATTAGATAGAGCAGAAAACATGCATGCAGTTTTATTTTAGCAAGGATCTAGTCTTTCAAAAATGAAAGATGCTTTCAAGAGAAAGGGCAAACTAAAGAGCAATTAAAGATAATTGACACCTCGTTGTCTTTGAAAGGCATCTTTTCTGAAGAGTTAAGGAGCATTTCAGTTCGCTCGTCAGTAGTGTCC